>CAJPIZ010002230.1:0-14171 GCA_905368565.1 Medioppia subpectinata
AAATCTCGATAAATCTGTTGACAAACAATTGATTTCACGTTTCAATTGATTTACACATAAATACAACTCATTTCGCGTTAATTGCGATAAAATCACAAAATCTTCACTCATTTTGTTGTCTCTAAACGAAAATAATTGTCATTTGAATTGCAATTAACACTGAATTTAACATAAATTTCTCAAATGAAAAATCACTCAACATTTGAAACACCAAAACAAACCACACATTAAATTCATCTCAAACTTCAATCCATAAATAACGTGTTAAAAGGGAGTCAACTATGAAGTCAATGGACATAATGTGTGAATACAAATCTAGTTGTGATGATAATAAAGGGGACAAAATCTGTTCAAATAATTGACATAACATTTATGGTTAATGTTTATAAAACTTTTAGCGCAATATTTGACCATTAAATGCATTATCTATTAATTGTTTAATACTTACATTCAGTATTTTAGCGTTCGCGTTTTGGGGGCCAAACGGGGGTAACACAATAGTAGAGATGCAGTTGTGTTGTGTTACCCCCGTTTTGCCCCCAAAACGCGAACGCTAAAATACTGAATGAATACTTACCACAATTTTAAACAAATTGCTATAATTTAGGCCAACTCTCGGCGATTAAGCCGTAATTGTCTCTGAATATGACAATCGGTTGAAGCCGTTTGTGGACTAACTGTCCAATGATTTAATTCATTAAGATTGAGTGAATAAAATTTTGAATCCCTTTTAACATATGATGTATAGAAATATAATCACAGACTAGATAATTAAATTAGCATTTATTAATTAATTATTAATCATATAGATTACAAATATGACAAAATAAACTTATGATAAAATGGTCAACAAATACTATTTTTTCATTATTAAATAAATGATTCAATTTTGTTTCCAATGGAGTGCATAAACATATCAAATGAAAATAAAAATACGATTTAATCACTTCTTCTTCCTTTCGACCACACATTTGGAACAAAACCACTTTCCCTTCGGTTCGATGGTTAGGCCAACGCATCCGAAATGAAACCATTCGATTGGCTGCCAATCAAAAATTGAAAACAATTAATACAAACACGTTATGCATACAAATAATTGCGAGTAAGTGTGAAAAATGATTACACAATCGGGATTATCGCAGCAAACCATCTCTCCGTACGACACCTGATGGCAAAGACAATATGTGGGCTCATTTTGGCACTTTTTAGCTCTTTTGCTTCGTTTCGGTGCACTTCTGGTCCTCTTCTTGGCGACTGTCTCCACGCCGTTATGTGTATCGATATGTCTCTTAAGTAACTCCCGATTAAAGGTCTCGTAATCACATTCAGGCCAATGGCATCGATGGCGCGGACGACTGTCCTTATTATGGGTGCGTTTGTGATGAACATAAGACGTGCGCTGAAGGAATGTCTTCTCACATCCGGGCCACAGACACTCGTATACTATAGCCTTTGTATGTGTGTTATAGTGATCCCTCATAGTGTCCTCACTGGCCACCACTGTCTCACACCCGGGCCACGAGCACCGTATGGTCTCCGTGTGGGCGCGTCTGTGCGTATTTAAGTGAAGCTTTGATTGAAACCCTTTGCCACAAATGTCGCACACGAAGGGTTTGGTGTGACCTTTGGTGTGAGTGGCGATCCTATACTTGCATTTCGTGCGATACTCGCAGTAGGTTTCATCGCATTTAAACCACGGCATGTCTGGGAAGTGGTCGGGATGTTTGCGATACTTATGCAGCTCCAGCTGTAACTTTTGGCGAGTACTGAATTGGCAGCCGTCGAGAGTGCACGCGAACGGCCGGTGCCCGGTGTGCTTCACCTCCACGTGCTCTTTAATCTTACACATGTGTCCAGCCCTGAAGTCACATCCGGGCCAATGGCACTGATATCTAGTGCTGTGATGGTATGCATTGTGAGAGCTGAGACGACTTTGCGTATCGAATACGCTGTCACAGCCCTCAACACCGCAACGATAAAGACGCTTCTGGTGTTGGAAGTCGGCGACCGATTCACTGTTGCCCTTATTAGCCATCTGTTGAACCGTTGAGTGAGTGATAGCGTGCGTGCGATACAAAATCATTTTATAGGGCGTCCGGAACTGACATCCCGGCCAATGGCACCGGAATATGCGACACTTCTTGTTCTCCCGATGCCTTTGCAGTCCCTGCGATGTCTTGAAAGAGCGTTCGCATCGTTTACATTTGAATCCGTGTTTGTTAGTGTGCTCTTCGCGCACGTGTATCGCCAACAACTCGTCCCGAATGAACTGTTGGCCGCATTCATCGCAAGCGATCGATTTGATGGACAAGTGAACGTTGGGATGAGTAGTCATAATATGCGACTCCAACTCGTCCTTAAGGGGTGTCTCGTAAACGCAACTCTTAATACCGCACACATAGGGTCGGCCGCCCAACACGTGTCGGCCCTTTTTCTTGTGTTGACGTAATACGTCTTGAGTGCCGAAGTGTTGATTGCAATCATCGAAAGGACAGTAGAATCGTTTGCCAAAGTGTTTCATTCGGTGAAAACGGAGCGACTCTTTAGACTGATATGACTTCTCACAGCTCTCGACATCGCACGCGTACTGTCCTCTCGGCGGTGGCGGCTTCAGTTTGGCTATCGATTGCAAGTAATGCTCGGCAAACGTATCCTTTGACTGAGAGTTATCACTGGAATCGTTACAGTAATCGTCGCCCGATTGGTCACCACTTCTTTCACAATCACTTTTGTTGTCCTCAGTTCTTGTCTTCAAATTACAATCGATTCGATTTTCATCGATAACAAGGTTTACATTGCCTTCACTTTCAACAGTTCCGTCGATTACCACTTCATTCGCTACCAAATTGACATCACATTCAAGACCTACTTCTTGGACACCAATATCAGTGTTTCGCGGCTCATGTTTTACAGTGTCTTTCCGTTTGGACACTGATTTTCTGTCTGTTTTAGAACTGGTTTTGCCATCAATTTGATTAATCCCTAAATTTTGAATTAAAATTAAGCTTTAGTTTTAATTTCAAAGACATCATTAGACTTACGATTTGGATATAATCTGCTGTGATTTTGTGCTTTATGTGCTCTGAGATCACTTCGCTCATCGTATACGCGGTCACAGCCCTCAACATCGCACCGATAGATGCGTTTCGTGGGATCCGATGCGTCGACGGACGCGTTAGTGTCCTCTTTGGCCTTCTGTTGATCCTCTAAATGAGTGATAGCGTGCGTGCGATACAAAACCATTTTATAGGGCGTCCGGAACTCACATCCCGGCCAATGGCACCGGAATATACGACACGTGTTGTTCTGCTGATGCACTTGTAGTCCTTTCGCAGATGCGTACAAACGCTCGCATTCATCGCATTTGAATCCGTGTTTGTTTGTGTGCTCTTCGCGCACGTGTATCGCCAACAACTCGTCCCGAATGAACTGTTGGCCGCATACATCGCAAACAATCGATTTGGTCGACCAGTTGATGTAGGGATGAATGGACATGATATGTGACTCCAACTCGTTCTTAAGGGGTGTCTCGTAAACGCAACTCTTAATACCGCACACATAGGGTCGGCCGCCCAACACGTGTCGGCCCTCTTTCTTGTGCTGAAAGTATGAGGACATCGTCGCGAAGTGTCGATTGCAGTCTTCGTGGGAACAGTAGACCCGTTGCCCGAAATGAACCATTCGGTGAAAACGAAGCGATTGTTCGTATTTATATGACTTCTCACAGCCCTCGACATCGCACACGAACTTTCCTCCCGTCGGTCGCTTCAGTTTGGCTATCGATTGCAGATAATGCTCGGCAAACGTGTCCTCAGGCTTAGAGTTATCATCACTGGAATCGTTACAGTAATCATCGCCCGATTGACTGTCACTCTCGGAATCACTCGATACTGATTTTCGGTCTCTTTTAGGACTGATTTTGCGAGCAATCACTTTCCCTTTGGATACTGTTTTGCCGGTAGTCTTAGGACTGGTTTTATGAGGGATTGAATCGTCGTTTTCAGTGATGACTAAGTTTTCAAATGATATTTTAAAAAAGTTTTAGTTTTACTTTGATTTCAAAGACAATACTCAAGACATCACTGAAAATGACTTACCGTTTGTATAGTTGTCGACATTTAACTGATTCACTGAAACCAAACTTTCCTTCAAGTGTTTTAAAGCATTGATTTCTTGTTTGAAAATTTCAAAGACAATACTCAAGACATCACTGAAAATGACTTACCGTTTGTATAGTTGTCGACATTTAACTGATTCACTGAAACCAAACTTTCCTTCAAGTGTTTTAAAGCATTGATTTCTTGTTTGAATTTGTAATCAATTTTATTAATCGTGTATTTGTTTTGTTTGCAAACGGTTTGCAAATAATTGCTATAATTTTCATATTTTTTGGCCAATAATTGAAATCTCGATAAATCTGTTGACAAACAATTGATTTCACGTTTCAATTGATTTACACATAAATACAACTCATTTCGCGTTAATTGCGATAAAATCACAAAATCTTCACTCATTTTGTTGTCTCTAAACACAAATAATTGTCATTTAATTGCAATTAAAACTGATTTTAAGGCATAAATTGAAATCAAAACTTGTTTTCATGGCTTAAACACCAAAACAAATGGCATATAAAACACGTGAAATGCAATTCATAAATAACGTGTATAAAGGGGTTAAGACTTACCCAACAATTGATACATAATTGCAATACAAATATCGTTGTAATGGCAATAAAGGGGACCAAAAGTTTCATATAATATAGGCGTTTATATTATAATTAACGTTAAATTGCTTATACTTTGGGCGCAATATTTGATTAAATAAATCATTAATAAATTTAGTAAATTTTCAATTACTTATACATTAGATCTCTCATCAATGGACCGGTAATTGCCTTTGTATTTGTCCATTGGTTGGAACCGTTTGGAGGGCCAAAGATTCCATCGGGTTTGTGTAATGTGACCATGGTGTCAATTAATAACTGTAGGTAATAAAGATAGTTTTCACAAACAATTGGTGTTTAATTAAATTTATTTGTGAATTATATTACAAATGAATCGTTGAAATGATTTAATAAATTTAAAATATGAAAAATAAACTTAAGATAAAATACAATCTATAAATTCATTTCTCAACGAAAACATTATTTTTTGGACTTTTTAGCTCTTTTTGTTGTTTTGGGTGGACTTCTCTTCCTCTTCTTGACGACTGTCTCCACGCCGTTATGTCTATCGATATGTCTCTTAAGTAACTCCCGATTAGAGGTCTCGTAATCACATTCAGGCCAATGGCATCGATGTCGCGGACGATCGCTCTTATGATTGCTTTTGTGATGAAAATAAGAGGTGCGCTGAAGGAATGTCTTATCACATCCGGGAAACAGACACTCGTATACTATTGCCTTTGTATGTGTGTTATAGTGATCCCTCATAGTGTCCTCACTGGCCACCACTGTCTCACACCCGGGCCACGAGCACCGTATGGTCTCCGTGTGGGCGCGTCTGTGTATAATTAAGTGATTCTTTGATTGAAACCCTTTGCCACAAATGTCGCACACGAAGGGTTTGGTGTGACCTTTGATGTGAGTGGCGATCCTATACTTGCATTTCGTGCGAAATTCACAGTTGGTTTCATCGCATTTAAACCACGGCTTATCGGGGAAGTGGTCGGGATGTCCGCGGATCTGATGGATAAGGAGGAGAGACTTTTGGAGGCAACGCAATTGGCAGCCATCGAGACCGCACAGAAACGGTCGGTCGTCGCTGTGATTAACCTTCACGTGTTTGTCCACTACAGAACGAAGTCCAGTCCTGAAGTCACATCCGGGCCAATGGCACGCGTGTTGAGTGCCGTGTTTATGAATGCTGTGCTTTTTCAGCGCCGCTTCCGTTTTGTAAACGCGTCGACAGCCCTCCACTTCACACCTATGCGTGCGCTTCGGCTCTTCGGTGTCATCGGCGGGTGGGTTGGAGTCCTGTTTGGCCTTCGGTCGCCCCTTGGAGTGAGTGTTTTCGTGCGACCCATACAACAGTATCTTATAGGGCGTCCTGAACTTACATCCCGGCCATTTGCACCGAAATACGCGACACCTCTTGTTCTGCCGATGCAGTCGTAGGCTTTCCTTCTTTCTAAAAGTTCGATCGCATTGTTTGCATTTGAAGCGCACGTCTGGGGAGTGGTCTTCGCGCATATGTATCGCCAAAAACTCTTTTCGATTAAAATGTTGTCCGCATTCATCACAAACCACGGGATGAACTGTCCGCTGATGATCGTAATGAATGGACATTATATGCGACTCCAACTCCTCCTTAACGCGTGTCTCATAGACGCAGCGCTTAATACCGCACACATACGGCCGGCCGCCCAACACGTGTGGACCCGTTCTCCTGTGCTGAATCATCGGGGATTCAGAGCCTAAGTGTTTATTACAGTCTTCATAAGAACAGTAGAACCGTTTGCCGAAGTGTGCCATTCGGTGGTGATTGAGTTGCCTTTTAGTTTTGTATGACTTCTCACAGCCCTCGACATCGCACGCGAACTGTCCTCCCGTCGGCGGCGGTCTGTGATTGGCCATCGATTGCATGTAATGCTCGGCAAACGTATTCTTTGGCTGATAGTCATCATCACTGGAGTCGTTACAGTTATCATCGCCCGATTGACCGCCACTTTCGATATCACTTTTATCATCAGTTCTTGTATTCAAATCGCAATCGTTTTGTGTTTCATCGACAACAAGGTTTACGTTATCATCGCTTTCATCAACGGTTCCGTCGATTACCACTTCATTCGATACAAAATTGACATCACATTCAAGACCTACTTCTTGGACACCGATATCACTGTCTTGCGGCTCATGTTTGTCGATGTCTTTCTCTTTAGACACCGTTTTGGCAGTAGTTTTGGGAGCGATTAAAACCTCGGATTCATTGATCACTAAGTTTTCAATTAATATTAAAAAGTTTTGGTTTTATCTCAAAGACAATAATCAAGACATCACTGGAAATGACTTACCGTTTGAATAGTTGTCGACATTTAACTGATTTACTGAAACCAAACTTTCCTTCAAGTGTTTTAAAGCATTGATTTCTTGACGAAACTTATAATCAATTTTACAATTAATTGAATAATTGTTTTGAAAACAAATGGTTTGCAAAAAATTGCTATAATTTTCATATTTTTTGGCCAATAATTGAAATCTCGATAAATCTGTTGACAAACAATTGATTTCTCGTTTCAATTCATTTACACAGAAATACAACTCATTTCGCGTTAATTGCGATAAAATCACAAAATATTCACTCATTTTGTTGTCTCTAAACACAAAACTCTTTCATTTAATTGCAATTAAAACTGATTTTAAGGCATAAATTGAAAACAAAACTTGTTTTCATGGCTTAAACACCAAAACAAATGGCATATAAAACACGTGAAATGCAATTCATAAATAACGTGTATAAAGGGGTCAATACTTAACCAACAATTGATACACAATTGCAATACAAATATCGTTGTAATGGCAATAAAGGGGACCAAAAGTTTCATATAATATAGTCGTTTATAAATTATAATTAACGTTAAATTGCTTATACTTTGGGCGCAATATTTGATTAAATAAATCATTAATAAATTTAGTAATTTTTCAATTACTTATACATTAGATCTCTCATCAATTGACCGGTAATTGCCTTTGTATTTGTCCATTGGTTGGAACTGTAAGTAAATATAGTTTTCACAAACAATTATATTACTGTTTAATTGAATTTATTTGTAAAATATATTACAAATGAATTGTTGAAATGATTTAATGAATTAAAAATATAGAAAATAAACTTAAGATAAAATACAATCTATAAATTCATTTCTCAACGAAAACATTATTTTTTGGACTTTTTAGCTCTTTTTGTTGTTTGGGTGGACTTCTCTTCCTCTTCTTGACGACTGTCTCCACGCCGTTATGTCTATCGATATGTCGCTTAAGTAACTCCCGATTAGAGGTCTCGTAATCACATTCAGGCCAATGGCATCGATGTCGCGGACGATCGCTCTTATGATTGCTTTTGTGATGGAAATAAGCGGTGCGCTGAAGGAATGTCTTCTCACATCCGGGAAACAAACACCGGTATACTATAGCTTTTGTATGTGTGTTATAGTGATCCCTCATAGTGTCCTCACTGGCCACCACTGTCTCACACCCGGGCCACGAGCACCGTATGGACTGCGTGTGGGCGCGTCTGTGCATAACAAATCGGTGCTCTCTTTTCAAAACTTTGCCACAAATGTCGCACTCGTAAGACTTGTTGTGGTCTTTCACGTGTTTGTCGATCGCGTACTTGCATTTCGTGCGAAACTCACAGTCGGTTTCTTCGCATTTAAACCACGGCTTATCGGGGAAGTGGTCGGGATGTGCGCGGAGCTGATGCACGAGGAGGTGAGTCTTATGGCGACAACTCAATTGGCAGCCGTCGAGAGCGCACGGAAACAGTCGTTCGTCGGTGTGCTTAACCTTCACGTGGTTGTCCAGTGTATAGCGACTTCCAGTCCTGAAGTCACATCCGGGCCAATCGCACGCGTATTGGTTGCCGTGTTTACGACAGCTGTGTATTTTCAGCGCCGCTTCCGTTTTGTAAGCGCTTCCACAGCCCTCCACTTCACACCTATGCGTGCGCTTCGGCTCTTTGGTGTCATCGGCGCGTGGGTTGGAGTCCTGTTTGGCCTTCGGTCGCCCCTTGGAGTGAGTGTTTACGTGCGAATAATACAACAGTATCTTATAGGGCGTCCGGAACCGACATCCCAGCCATTGGCACCGATATACGCGACACCTCTCGTTCTCGCGATGCAGTCGTAGGCCTTTCTTCTTACCGAAAGTGCGATCGCATTGTTCGCATTTGAACCGCCCGTCTGGGGAGTGGTCTTCGCGCATATGTATCGCCAAAAACTCTTTGCGGTTAAAATGTTGTCCGCATTCATCGCAAACCACGGGATGAACAGTTCGCTGATGATCGTAATGAATGGTCATTATATGCGACTCCAACTCCTCCTTAACGCGTGTCTCATAGACGCAGCGCTTAATACCGCACACATACGGCCGGCCGCCCAATACGTGTGGACCCTTTATCCTGTGCTGAATCATCATTGATTCAGTGCCCAAGTGTTTATTGCAGTCTTCATAGGAACAGTAGAACCGTTTGCCGAAGTGAGCCATTCGGTGTTGATTGAGAGCCCTTTTAGTTTTATATGACTTCTCACAGCCCTCGACATCGCACACGAACTTTCCTCCCGTCGGCGGCGGTCTGTGTTTGGCTATCGATTGCATGTAATGCTCGGCAAACGTATTCTTTGGCTGATAGTCATCATCACTGGAATCGTTACAGTAATCATCGCCCGATTGACCGCCACTTTCGGTATCACTTTTATCATCAGTTCTTGTATTCGAATCGCAATCATCTTGTGTTTCATCGACGACAAAGTTTACGTTGTCATCACTTTCATCAACGGTTTCGTCGATTACCACTTCATTCGATACCAAATTGACATTACATTCAAGACCTACTTCTTGGACACCGATATCACTGCCTCGCGGCTCATGTTTTACAATGTCTTTCTCTTTGGACACTGTTTTGGCAGTAGTTTTAGGACTCGTTTTGGGAGCAATTAAAACCTCGGATTCAGTGATCACTAAGTTTTCAATTAATATTAAAAAGTTTTGGTTTTATCTCAAAGACAATAATCAAGACATGACTGGAAATGACTTACCGTTTGAATAGTTGTCGACATTTAACTGATTTACTGAAACCAAACTTTCCTTCAAGTGTTTTAAAGCATTGATTTCTTGACGAAACTTATAATCAATTTTACAATTAATTGACGATTGCATGTAATGCTCGGCAAACGTATTCTTTGGCTGATAGTCATCATCACTGGAATCGTTACAGTAATCATCGCCCGATTGACCGCCACTTTCGGTATCACTTTTATCATCAGTTCTTGTATTCAAATCGCAATCGTTTTGTGTTTCATCGACGACAGGGTTTACGTTGTCATCGCTTTCATCAGCGGTTCCGTCGATTATCCCTTCATTCGATACCAAATTGACATTACATTCAAGACCTACTTCTTGGACACCGATATCACTGTCTCGCGACTCATGTTTTACAACGTCTTTCTCTTTGAACACTGTTTTGACAGCAGTTTTAGGACTCGTTTTGGGAGCGATTAAAACCTCGGATTCATTGATCACTAAGTTTTCAATTAATATTAAAAAGTTTTAGTTTTATCTCAAAGTAGGGAAACCGCTCGGAAGCGATTTTGGTTGATTTCATAGATATTAAAGTGTAATGTTTAATCTATTTGCTTACCAACAGGTCTATTAGCGTTACTCAAAGAGAATTATTAATGACTGTATACTTTAATATTTAGTTTTAAAAAATAAACGGTTTCTCTATCTCAAAGACAATAATCAAGACATCACGGTTAAAGTCTCTCTATCACTAAAGACAAATCCTAAGAGCCATCGATAGAGAGCGCCAAGATGTACTTCCACACAAATTTTGGTCGAATTTGGACCGGCCATTTTCGAGATATTCGACTTTACATTCGGGAAAATTTTAGGCTAGTGTAGACTTATAACTACGAATTCCCCATAGAGTTACATTGTACAGTCTAGTAGTATATGATACAAACCAGCCAAGTACCGGCCATTTTCGAGATATTCGACTTTACATTCGGGAAAGTTTTAGGCTAGTGTAGACTTATAACTACGAATTCCCCATAGAGTTACATTGTACAGTCTAGTAGTATATGATACAAACCAGCCAAGTATGATATACTAACACCCTGTGAAGTAGTATAAGCAGTTAATAATTTCTGAACAAGAATCGATGTTTGAAGGAAATGTAAGAACTTAACCAATATTACAACAAAGTAATTTAATTTTACACATTCAATCGGTAATGTGTCTATTTGACCGTAACGTCACGAGTATGGACAGCGGCCGGTTCCGCATAATAGAGATCCCCGTTTAGTTTAAATAATGACCGCTCGGATCGTTACAATTGAATCCACGATGTTTCGCACTTGCGCTGCCGTGCTAACCATATAAGTGTTGGGGATTGTTGTTTGCTGCTATGCCAGGAATACCGTAGCAATACTGTACACTTGGCTGGTTTGTATCATATACTACTAGACTGTACAATGTAACTCTATGGGGAATTCGTAGTTATAAGTCTACACTAGCCTAAAATTTTCCCGAATGTAAAGTCGAATATCTCGAAAATGGCCGGAAATTGTTATTCAAACCTGTTGTTATTTATAGTAGGTAGAATATTATTTATAAAAATCTTGCCATTTTCTTGATGGCCCAAATTTCTAACATTTATCGGCCAAATTGACCACAGTACAGACCGAGGGTTACTTACACAATCAATATGTATATAATGTATACGTTACTTGTGGGAATTATATTTTTAAGATTTTCTCTGAAAGATTAATATTAAAAAAATTAAAGAAAATTTATTTAAGTTACTTATATGTCATTGAATTGAATTTCAAATCTCAAAATATATTTTATTTATATTCTGTTTATATGTTCTTTATTTCCTAACTTACAAAACAATTTGCGGAATAGTATTACTAAACAATTGTTTATAACGAGTGATATGTGATAACAAATTGATAAGTTTGGTGTCTTTTATGGGATCACATCTTCTGTTTGAGTTCCGGCGTCTATTGATTGCTCAGTTGTGGTTCGCTTTCGAGGCGACAGTTTATTTTTCAAAGCCATTGCCGCTTTGGCCGCCGCTGTCTTCGGCGATACCGGTTTCGGTGTTGTTCTCGTCGATGGGTCAGAGGTAGAGGAGGTGGGAGACGATCCTGGAGTAGAGATCTCATTTTCATTAGTGCTGTACGTGTGGGGAGGCGTTGGTAGTGATGGACTGGGTTTAGGTTTTTTACCTTTTTTACGAATCAATCGGTATTTTATCTCTACAAATACTGCCGCAAGTATCACAAGAACCACAATAATCACAATCCAAATCCATAAAGTATTCTTAGACCCCTTTTCCATACACGGCATCTCATAAGCAATCATATTATCCGATGAATTGCACTAAAAATAAAATAAATTTGTGTTTATTTTTAAATATTATTATTGAATTGCTTTAAACACTAATTACTTGTTGAGAAAGTGGCTGATCTACAGGTGTGATGCAGTACTTCGGGCGTCCATTGATGTCAAACCATAGCAAATATCCGGCCTTTAAATCTATGTGGTAATCGACGATTCCTTTCAATTGTTTGCGCAAAGAGTCGGGTATTTTAGAAACAAATTCCGGAATTTTACACTCATTTTGATTTGGATTGCAGTTTGGTATCAATGAAATGCTTTTAGAATTGGTGTTTCTGTCGAAAGCTATTTTCAATGTTTGAGTCGAGTTGTTAGTTGTGTCCAAAACAATGAGATAATTGTTTGGAATGTCTTTGGTGACAACTTTTGGACTAAATATCACACCCTTTGCCTCGTATTGTGTTGTATCGTTGATATCACCGCCTGGCATATCACAAGTGGTATACAATCGTTTCTGAAGTGTATCCTATTATTTGTGATAATTATGTAATAAAAGAGTGAAATTTAAAGTATTTATTAAAATACCGTATAATTTGCAAAACAATTAAATGGGTGCTTCTCTTGTTTAGTATCTCTCATAATACCAGAAAATCTGTTCACAACTCTATCCCCTGTCTGTGTCTCTGACTTATCAATTGATACCTTCAGTGAATTGCTATCACTTTGTAACCAAAACTGCCATTCATTGCCTTTTGAATACATATAATACTGTGAAGTGACCTTAGTATCAACATAACTCCACTTGTGGTACATTTTAATTTGATTGCCATTAGTTTTGATAAATTCACAAACATCTTGGCATTCAATTACTAGAATTGAAACAAATATAATGAAAGTTATTATCATTTGTTTTGACATTTTCTTCGAAGACTAAGAATAAGTGCTCTAAAAATCGTTGAAATATTGTTTTGTAACTATTTTTAAAAAAATATTTCTATCTTATAATCCAATTTAAATAACATTCAAATCAAATGTACAAATTATAATTATCGCGTGAATTTACATACATTTTGTTTGTGATAATCACTTATACAGTATTTCATTATTGCCATCACATTTAGTGTGTTTTGTAATACAATATTAGAAGTTATACAATATAGCTATAATTAAATCAATAATTAATACTTCAATCAATTACTATATTTTGTATAAAGTTATGTTTGATTAATGCATTACATAATCAAATATAGCGCTCAAAGTTTTTTGTTAATTATTTAGTGTTACAAAAATTTGTATAAATATTGTGTTAATTATATTGCAATCAATTGAACCCCTGTTTGCGATCACAACTATATTTGTATTGCAATCGCATATCAATTGTTGGCTATATTTTCAGTCCATTTCTAACATTATTTATGCATAACTTAACAAATGTTTCATATGTTTTGGTGTTTGCATGAAATGAAGACAATTTATTTTGCGTTAAATTCAGTTTTAATTGCAATTCAAATGAAAATCCTTTGCGTTTAGAGACAGCAAAATGAGTGAAGATTTTGTGATTTTATCGCAATTAACGCGAAATGAGTTGTATTTATGTGTAAATGAATTGAAACGAGAAATCAATTGTTTGTCAACAGATTTATCGAGATTTCAATTATTGGCCAAAAAATATGAAAATTATAGCAATTATTTGCAAACCATTTGTTTTCAAAACAATTATTCAATTAATTGTAAAATTGATTATAAGTTTCGTCAAGAAATCAATGCTTTAAAACACTTGAAGGAAAGTTTGGTTTCAGTAAATCAGTTAAATGTCATTTGCAAACCATTTGTTTTCAAAACAATTATTCAATTAATTGTAAAATTGATTATAAGTTTCGTCAAGAAATCAATGCTTTAAAACACTTGAAGGAAAGTTTGGTTTCAGTAAATCAGTTAAATGTCGACAACTATACAAACGGTAAGTCATTTCCAGTGATGTCTGGTTAAAGTCTCTCTATCACTAAAGACAAATCCTAAGAGCCATCGATAGAGAGCGCCAAGATGTACTTCCACACAAATTTTGGTCGAATTTGGACCGGCCATTTTCGAGATATTCGACTTTACATTC
>CAJPIZ010002231.1:0-14171 GCA_905368565.1 Medioppia subpectinata
TTATCATAAGTGATGAGTAGAGCGAAGACTACAAACGTTTGGCTCAAATATTAAGTCATTCAATAAATTCTTTATATTTTATTTATTTTTCTAACATTTTTTAGTTTTTCCGTAAGAGAGAGAGAGAGAGAGACTAATAAGCAATTCATAGGTAGTGCACACAGACATGACTGAAGACCATTGAGAGAGCGCCGGCCGCCGGACAGAGACAGACGGTTCGCATACCTTTCCATTTCATTTAGCTTTTTATTATCATAAGTGATGAGTAGAGCGAAGACTACAAACGTTTGGCTCAAATATTAAGTCATTCAATAAATTCTTTATATTTTATTTATTTTTCTAACATTTTTTAGTTTTTCCGTAAGAGAGAGAGAGAGAGAGAGAGAGAGAGAGAGAGAGAGAGAGAGAGANTTTCTAGACTTAAATTTTATATAACTTTTTCTTTTATTATTATTATCTCAATAGAGAGAGAGAGAGAGAATTGCGATTATAGTAAACATAAGTCTTCACAATAAATAGATAAGAGAATTATACGTACACTATATGCTGGCAATACGAGTAGTACGTGAATAGTGTACAAACATATGAATAAAACAATATAGATAAGTATCAATGACAATATCCTCCATAAAATCCCATAAACTATTAGCTATTATATCATAAAAATCACTGCATTTTATTGCATTATACACATTATATCTAATATTTTAAGTATCATTTAGCATTATTTCCCACACTGTATATTGTTTTGTTCATTATATCGGGGAATTGCAATGAGATTCAATATAAAATATTCACACAAATACAATGCTTTTTGTTTGCATATTATATAATGTATTGATTGGCGATGAGAGCAAAAGACTACTGAAGGTAAACATAGAAAAAACAGACACAGAATTCACAGCAAAACAAAACAATGAGAGTTAATATTCATGAGAAGAAAATGTAAAGAAACATAAAATTTATATCCATTTTTTCTCAAATAGTAAAGAAATATTGCAATTGAAATATACAATACATGCAGAAAACTAATGGCAAGAAATAATATTTTCTTTTCATTTTAACCGACGGCTATTCCCGACGATAGAGAGATGAATATGAAAGTAAAAACAAATTACTTTATTTTCTCATACAATACGCTATTCAAGACATACTGTGTATTGTATTATTGAATATTAATATAAGGTATAAGTTTTGTAAGTATTTTCGTAATGTTTTATAATATAAGGTTTGAGATGTCTGTGTCTTATGTTGTATTCAATGGATATAATTGCCATAATTAGCAATATTTCAAGCATTTGTTTTGTGTTTGTTATGAATTATAATTTAAAGCCATTTGTATACATGGGCTAACTTTTGGGAGTATTTTATTATTAAATTATTTCAAGTTTCATGTTTTTTATTTTATGAATTAAATATAGTTTTATATTTAAATTTGAATTAAAAATAACGCTTTTTATTACAGGAATTTGTTGGAAAATATTATAAATGTTTATTATTACAGTTAAATGTGAGGTTGTTTAGCATTTATATTTTATTACAATTTTATTCATCTCTCTCTCTCTCTCTCTCTCTCTCTCTCTCTCTCTCTCTCTCTCTCTCTNCTGTCTCGTTGATCTAACATAATTAACATTTATTAATAAATTATTAAATATTAAGTAATATATCTTACAATTATTAGTCGGCATGATTTGGTTTTGAATTACATCAGTTTCATTCATATTGAAATGGCTGTCTACCGTATTGATTAAAGCCATGTTTGCACTAATCACCCAAATGATAAATACAAATTAGTAATTTAATGTTATATTGCATATTGCATAATAAATAATATGATAATAGTATGAAAATAGTCAATCTAATGATAAACAGAGTAATAGTTTTGAAGGCATCGTCGGATAATATTATCCATCGTATACCTTCTCAACTATAGCACTGACGGCTATAAAAAAGTTAAAATACCGCTAAAGTTTTGAAGGTATCGTCGGGTAATGTTACCAATCGTATACCTTCTTGACTCTAGCAGTGAATAGAAAGTAAGAAAAGTTTACTCACCGAGAGTCAGAACTCGACTGAAGTTTAAATCGGTTTTGCAGCTCAATTTATGCACCCCATCAGCCAATCAGAGCACAGCAGCTATTTGCAGAGCATATGCGCAATACATGCACTCAAACAAGTTTTGGTATTGCACATGTATGTTGACATATAATATTATAATAAAATTAATTATAAATAAATACACATTTTTGAATTCAAATTAAATCGATTTATTTTATTATAAATTATCATAACATTAGTTTTTATTACAATTACAATTTAATGAATAATTTGTTGTTTACAATTGTACGGGTGTTTAATTTAACAATTAAATTATCAGTTATTGGATAAGAAGTTAATTTCTCCCCCAATTCACTAATAATATAGTGCTTAAGCTGTGGAAATTTTTGCGCCTTTTCTGCAAAACATTCAATCAGTGTGTTAGTCAATGCCCCTTCAAACATTATAATGTATTGAAGTGATGAAATATCAAATAGCGGACGCCATTTCTCAAAGTATTTGTGATTAAGATCGGGAAGATGTAAGTATTTTATTCCGTTTAACAAATGAGAGTTGAAGACGTTGAACTGATCATAATAACTACGAATGTAAACAAACTTGTATTTTAATAGTACAAGAATGTTATGAGTACTGAAATACAACTCAATTGGATAAAAGAAGTTTCTTCGCCTTTCATTTGAATCAATTTCTTTTATGACATCACAAATTGTGCCGTGCTTGTTGTTAGGCCCATCATTAGTGATGAGAAACTGATGACGTCGTTTGTACTGAACATTGATTGTTTTGAAACTCTTAAATAATTGATACTTATTTATTTGGTTAAAAATCTTTAACACTTTAACCCGATTTGATGTCTTCACATGCAAGTCATTCACATTTTTAACTTTAATTAAATCTAAAATGAGATCGGTGGTTAAATTGCCATTTATGTGCAAAATCTTTAGAGCACTCATTTGTGTGATCACATCGACGAGTTTCTCTTCGTTCTTAATTGTCTTAATTGTCATTTCTTTGATGATATTTTGATACTTAAGTAAGATATCGATGTTCTGTTGACTGAAAAGAATAGGACATTGGATTTTGAATGCCGTGACTGTTTTCATCTCAAACAATCTCTTCCATTGCTCTTCAATAACATTTTGATCAAATTCGGCCGATTTAGTGATGGTCACATCGGTGACGTATGGAAATAATTCTTTCAAATTAAGTATTTGGCCGGAAACGACATTACAATTGATTTTATTCAAATGCCGATATTTTATCAATTTGTCGACAATACTCTTTTTCCCGAATGCTGGTCTAAGATTTGTTGCTCTTTGAATTAACTCATGACCGAGCTCTTCTATGGGTTGATTTCTTAATTTAGTTGACGTGTGCATCATTCGCTTCCATTGATGTGATACGTATTCGTATTGAAATCGCGAACGAAATGGCAAATAAGCGAGAATAACGCCAATGAAATCGTCACCAAATCTGTCCAAACTTTCTCTCTTTATCCCTAATTAATAATAAAATACTAATTAATATAATAATTAATATATCAATTAAAAATGAATTTACAAAATCGTTTGTATGGGTTAGCAGTCATTTGTTTTTGAAGTAAACCACACATTTCGTCACCGAAAGCATCAAATTGTTGACTTTTGTCATCGTTGTTATCAACGCGCATTCGTTTGTTAGAAGCCATTGTTTATCTAATTAAATATAAATAATAACAAATAATTAATTTAATGATATGCTATAAAAATATTCAAACTAATTATAAAATAGCTTTAAAGGTATCGTCGGATACTGATATCCATCGTATACCCTCTAGGCTAAAGTATTGACGGCTATAGAAAAGCTAAAAGACCGTTAAAGTTTTGAAGGTATCGTCGGGTAATGTTACCCATCGTATACCCTCTCGACTATAGCAGTGAATAGAAAGTAAGAGAAGTTTACTCACCGGGAGTCAGAACTCGACTGAAGTATATAAGGGTTTTGCAGCTCAATTTATACAGGCCATCAGCCAATCAGAGCTCAGCAGTCGTTTGTTGGGCATATGCGCAGTAAATGCTTTCAAACTAGTTTTTGCTAGCACGTGATTTTGTTAGTGTGCAATAATTTACATTTACATGGGCATACCACTACATCGTCATCAAACTTTATTTAAGGTATTTTCAATTTTATTAAATTTTAATTAAATTACATTTATATTAATTAAATTTGCATGTTTTTATTAGTGTGCGTTAATTTACATCTACATCGTCATAACACTACATCAGGTAATTTGAAATTCCATAAAATTAAAATAATTTAATGTCAATATAATTTAAAAACACTTTAAATTTTTAAAAATAAAATCGCCGTAAGTGTTTAAAAATTGCTGTAAATTTTTAAAAACCGCCGTAACACAAAAGTTTTTTGTACGTATTTTGTGAACACCCCACCCCTCCCATAAAACACTTGCATGATACACTTACGTGGGTAGGGCGGCATGATAACACTTGGGGCCGTAGGTATCTCATGCAGCGGGATAATTACCGATATAGAACCATCCTATACCAACTGCAATGAAAACATTGGCCCCATCCCGCCGCCGCCTTGTCCACTACTAATATTCAATAATACAATACACAGTATGTCTTGAATAGCGTATTGTATGAGAAAATAAAGTAATTTATTTTTACTTTCATACCCATCTCTCTATCGTCAGGAATAGCCGTCGGTTAAAATGAAAAGAAAATAATATTACTTGCCATTAGTTTTCTGCATGTATTGTATATTTCAATTTCAAAATATTTCTTTACTATTTGAGAGAAAATGGATATAAATTTTATGTTTTTTTACATTTTTTCTCATGAATATTAACTCTCATTGTTTTGCTTTTTCTGTGAATTCTGTGTCTGTTTTTTGTATGTTTACCTTCAGTAGTCTTTTGCACTCATCGCCAATCAATACATTATATAATATGAAAACAAAAACCTTTGTATTTGTGTGAATATTTTATATTGAATCTCAATAGCAATTCCCTTCGATATAATGAACAAAACAATATACAGTGTGGGAAATAATGCTAATACTAAATGATACTTAAAATATTAGATATAATGTGTATAATGCAATAAAATACAGTGATTTTTATGATATAATAGCTAATAGTTTATGGGATTTTATGAAGGATATTGTCATTGATACTTATCTATATTGTTTTATTCATATGTTTGTACACTATTCACGTACTACTTCTATGGCCAGCATATAGTGTACGTATAATTCTCTTATCTATTTATTGTGAAGACTTATGTTTACTATAATCGCAATTCTCTCTCTCTCTCTCTCTCTCTCTCTCTCTCTAAGCGAAACTTAATTCCTCTTCAAAAGCAAAAAGAGAGACCAAGAGAGAGAGAATACGGAATATTACATGACTTAATGTAAAAGTTTTCCATACATAAAAAAAATCTGATGCATATTTATTAATAAGTTACTACACAAAAAAATTAATACTATTTTTTTTTGTCAAACTTACCAATATCTTTGTGGATTAATAGAGATTAGTGTATTATAATTTCTTGATTTTGCTATTTATTTGTTGTAAATCTTAATTTGAATAATATTTCAACAAGAATTACAGAATTTATTAAAACATATACACAAAGAAATTATTAACAATAATTATATCAACACTTTGTTCACTAAATGTACAGTATTTGTAAAGCAAAGGCCGTACTTCACTATAACGTATGGAAACAATGCGTATAAATCACAAAACTTAACTTTCAGGCAACAAAAATCAAAAATAATGCATTAGATATGAGAGTACATGAGCTCTTTGAGACAGTTATGGATAAGACTATAACAAACTCTCTGTAATCGCGACTCTCTTTATAGCATTGATGTCTTGGGTATCGGCGCTACCGGTGCTGTCGTATACACACAGTATAACATTATTGGGTATACTGTAGAGACTTTTATATATCCGATGCATAAGCGCACTGACATCCATATCCACACATATACACTGATTGTGTGCATTCTGTAAAGAATATTCTTTAGGCGACTGTCTATTGAGACTGTCTAATGGAAAAAGCAGTGGCGGACCCGTTCTGGTATATAAACGCCGTTATGTATGATTAAACATTTTTATAATAAAACATGATAAAATCAATGTTAAGCCCTACAGGGGCTCCAGTCAAGGCTTAAACGCGTAACTATAGCCCGATGTATGTCCAACAAAACTCCTTACATATCCATTGTTTGTACTGTTTTATGAATTTACATTTATTAGCATAAATTTTAGAGTTTGATTCAATTTTAATGCATTGATTTTTAACATTTATTCTCTCATTGTTTTTAATGAAATGTTTGATTTAAATATTATGTATCTAATATTTGTATTTTGTTTTACGCAAATAAATATCAATATGGTTAACCATGAAATGCATTATTATTTAACAACATTATTCGTTTTGAATTAATTCCAACTCAAATGTATTACTTTTGAAGTAAACATAAACCGAAATACAAATCAAAATCATTACAAATAAAATGCAAACATTTTTAATGTTGTGTTCAATGAATAACACAAACAAAAATCATCTAAAAATACTGATTTTCTTGTAAGAGATGGGAACGGGAGGGGAGGTGTCATCAAAAACTCCTATTACTGTTCACCGGGTGGGGGCTGTGGTGGGGCCCAGTAGGGGGGCTGATAGTCGGCCGACTGCCAACTGTCGTAGCGATAGACGGGCGCGGAGTACTGGACTCGAGTGCCGACAAACTCATTGTCTCGTTTGTAGAGATGGCCGTCGACGCCCACATAGGAGTCGGTGCCGTCGCAAATGTCTTCCGGGTCTAGACTGAAATCGCAGCGCGTGTACAGCGTATGCGCCCACCGGTGGCGGGCCTCTTGGTTGTCGGGCTCACACCGGTACCAGTACTTGTTGCCGCCCGCCTGAGCCAACAGTCGCCGATCGGTGACATTGCCCGACACCGGGTCCACCGCCGGGCCCAACACCGGCGTTCCCAACACCTTGTCGACGGCCAGCTTGTGAAACATGGGCTCCGGCTCCGGCACGCCGTGCGGATTGGCGGTACGGTAGACCACGAGAGGCATTTCGGGCGCTACGGGCGCGTTGCGGCCTTTTGCCAGGCGCTCCCGATCGTAGCCGACGCACCGGTAACGGGCGCTGTACGTGACGGGCAGTGGCGGCGGCGCCGGTGTGTGAATGGCTCGGTAGCTGTCGGCCGGTAGAGAGCGTTCGCAGTCGACGCGCACTTCGCGGTCGTACCAGCGCTGGCCGTAGCCCAGTATGCGCTCCAACATGGGTTCCTCCGGCACCAGGAACTGCGAGTATTGGCTCAGATGGACGCGGCCGGTCATATGACACACGCCGAGGTACAACCTCTCGTACCGGTGCCGGGCGTACACCTCAGGCATACCGGTGTCCCACTCGTCGATGCCTTCGAGTCGGCCGCCGTCGGGAACCATCAGTTGGTAAACATTGCGGTAACGGTTCGGGTGCTGCGGATCTGCAACCGATATGACCATTAGCTGCCAAGTGCTCGACCCGTATTGAGACTCATGAGGGGCCAGAAAGAGCACCGGATTGTTGACTTTGGCCAACTCCGCGGTCCACGCGTCGGTTTTTGCGCACAAAACTCGGGCCTTAATCGCTTCGCCGACAGTATAACCCCGTAGACCGTGTGTGCCCGCGAACACCGGGCCCATTACCTCGAGGTTGCCTTCGCCCACCACAACACCGCCCATTTGATAGAGGGTTTGTGAAGTGGGCGGACCCGCCGTGTTCTCGTTGAGGGCGTCCATTACCACCAGTTTGGCGCCGGCGCACACATAGATGGCAAAGCGGGCGCACGTCGGGTCGGCGGCCACCATCTGCTCGATGCGATACCGCCACTGGACGTCCGTCAGCTCCCATACCTGTCCCCATTCGCGCGCGAAGTTATAGATTGATTCCCGAAAGTAATAGCGCTCTCCGGCGGCGTACCGCCTATTTGTGCGGCCGTTGGCAAACTCCTGGTACAGCGCGCCCACCGTAAGCCTGTACGTGAGCAGGTGTCGGCGCACCTGCCCATTCTGCCGGGTGCTCTCCCAAATAACGGTGTTGGTCGGGTTGGCCGCCGTGCTCTCCACCGGGCGTCCAAACTCCGGATTGTCCACATCCTCCCAACGGATGCCGTCATCGCGGGTGATGTGCTCAACCCGTATGTTTGGGAACTGCTGGTGAACGGCCATCGGCGTCGACGCGTTGCACCCGTATGTGGGCAACTGGTCGGCCGACACCAGCGCCGGCGACACGAGCGCAACAATCAGGTAATACAGGCGCCCCCAGCGGGTCATATACAGGTGTCCGCCCAACTGGCGTCGGGCCACTTGTCGCCAGTAGTCGGCGACGTTGGCGTCGGTGTCGTGCTGTCGGTCGCCGGCCTGTATGTCCCCTATGGGGCCGACATAGAACAGGCCGCTCACCCGAGCGACTATCTTTGCTTTGGTCCGGTAGTTGGGTTGAGGCGTTCGTCGGTACGACAATTTCAAATAATTATAGCCCGACTCATTGAGCGCCAGACGGCTCCCGTCCGCACTCGTGGTCGTGCCGTACGTCTGGTGGTCGTCGACACCCGCGTCGAAGCGACGCTCCACCGTTTGTAACCGCAGTCTCTTTAGCCCCGGTATCCACAACAGCAAACGCTCCCCTTGTCCTCCCTGTCCACCCCCTCCGGCGCCCCGACCCCTACCATTTCCTCGACCTCTTTCTCCCTGACCTCTAGCTCCTCGACCTCTGCCTCTATTCTCCATCTGAATGTCTGTCCACTGGAACTGATGTCTTGAGTTGTATTTTAAAACTTGTGATAAGTGTTTGACTTTTGTTTGGCTTTAATTAAATTTTTGATTTGATTTTTAAAATATATTTAATTTTGTAATTCAATGTATTGTTTGATTTAAATATACATTAATTTGGGTTTATTTGTAGTCCTTTTTTGTGTAACAAATAATTTTATTATTTTAAACAAATGTTAAAATTAATTGCTATATTAATGCTGATTATTGCTATATTATATCTCATCTCATGTTATTATTTAATACAAAATGTTTGAATTAATTGTTAATCACAAGAATTATAACACAATTTAATGTTTGAATTTTTTTACTATAAATTAAAACATTTGAAAAATGGAAAAACTTATATAAAACACTTACAGATCAGACAAATGATTGGCTAGTTTTTTGGTTTTTAATTTATTATTTGATTCAAATTTCATTTTATAAGGATTTGAATCTAAAGTCACAAATAAAACATATTTTAAATGCAAATACATATAAAGATTTAAATTTAATTAGTTTTAATTACAAAATTCTAACACAACTTAATGTTTGAAAAAATATTTTACTCTAAATAAGCAAACATTTGCTCTGAAAAAATACAAAACTTTGCAAATAATTGATAAATAGTGTGACAGTGGGTGCCGGAGAAGTGGCCAGACATGCAAGAACTAGCCAACTTTTGGCTTCTTGGCCTTCGCACCCGCATCATCCGCTTCGGGCCGTTTCTGACCGCCCGGTGAGGGCGTCGCCGCCGCGCCGGCCGTCGACTGTGTCACCAAAGTGGACGCTTTGGTGCAATGGTAATACTGGGCCGTATACTGGGCCACTTTGAGATTGGGATCTGGCCTATATAGCCAACCGTCCACACCCACATAGATGCCTTGGCCGGTGCACTTGTCGGCCGGGTTGTGGTCAAAGGGCTGTTTGGCCACGTGGCTGGCGAACCACGGCTGGCGCTCTTTGGCCAACTCGTACTTGTATTTCTTGTTCACCTGCGGATTCTCGGCGTACAAATACTGGCCCATAGAGTTGAACGCCGGGTCCGGATGCGGGCCCAACACCGGCGGCGCCGTATGCTTGTGGTACGAGAGGGTCGGTTTGGGTGTGGACTGGCCTTCGGGCACAGGTGTGAGGCTGTACTCAAACAGTGGCCACTCGGGCACCATCAACGGTTGAGTCTGTTTCTTGGCTGTGGGCGGGAGTAGATTAGTGCCCTGATAGGCACCCCAGTACCGCACCGGCAATGGGTCGAAACGTTTGTAGTCGGGATTCTGGAGCCATGCGGCGGCGTACGAGCCCTCAGGTAGCGACGTCGGCACGTCGGCCACCAGCTCCCGGCGCTGGTCGTTCTTCTGAGAGAGGCCCAGTATGCGAGTCAATATATTTTGGTCTGTGGGTACGGCAAAGGACGACACGTCTTTCACCATATAGTCGACAGTCGGGTCCATTTGGCATACGCTGCGGTGCAACTGCTCGTACCGGTGCCGCGCGTATATCTCGTCCACTCCCTGACGCCACTCCTCCATACCGGCCAATACGCCCGCCTCAGGCATAACGAGTCGGTACTGGCGCTGCTCTACCTTTTGGTCCAAGTGCTCGACGATCAGATGCCACGCACTCGACCCGTGTTCTGAGTCGTGCGCCGCCAGAAACAGCACCGGCTCGTTGACGGCCTCGTAGGTGGCTTTTCGCCCGGTGCCCAACGGTTTCAGCACACCCCCAGCTACTGCCAGTTTGGGCGGACCGCGCATCTGATTCATCAAATTGACTGCCGGACCCTCGAGATTGAGCACACCCTCGCCGGCCACCACCGCTCCCATTTGGCACAGTGTGTAAGTCTTACTGTTTCTGTTGGACTGTTTCTCGTTGTACGCGTCGGTCACCAGTAATTTGGCGCCGACGCCCACATAGATGGCCCACCGCTGGCGCCCGGCGTCCAGCCCCTCGAGTCGCTCGCGAAGTGTGGCGTCCGTCAGCTCCCATACCTGGCCGTGAGTGGCCGGCGCGTTGCACGGCACTTGCCGATGGTAGAAGCGATCGCCGCGCTGGTAGTCCCGCTCCTGGACCGGGCCCTGGGCTTGACTCTGATCTTTGGATTGACTCCCACTCCCACTGGCTGTAGGTTGAACTCCTGGACCACCGCCGGGCTGACTACCGCTCGGACCGGCGCCCGAATTACTACTCGTACTACCGGTCTTACCGACGGTCTCGTTGTAGAACTTGAACGCCAGGCCCAGAGTGAGTCGATGGGTGCCCTTAAAACCCAGGGTAAGTTTACCCTTTAAATCGAGTCCATCCCAGACCTCGACGTTTGTGGGTTTTAGCGAAATGGGGTCATACCAGGGCTGACCGGGCGGTTTGGTTTCGAACTCAAACCGTATGGCCGGATACGCGCCGTGAATGGGCGCCGGGTCTGTGGCGCCGATTTGGTAGAACTTGGTTTGTTGTGCCTGTTCTGCGATCTGCTTTTGTGCGGCCGACGCCTCCGACGGCAGGACCTTCTCGAGGCGTACGGTCGCAAAGTAGAGCCGCCCGTTGCGGCACAGATACAGGTGGGCGCCCAGCCGTTTGCTGGCCAACTCGCGCCAATACTCGCCACTCTGTTCGGGTGTCCGCATCGGATACGACTGGCCGCCGACGGTGACAACGCCCACATAGCACAGGCCACTCACCTGGACGTGCCACCGGAGTTCGGGCGTCCAAGTGACCCCATTGGTCAACTTGAATATCATTGTCTGGTAGGTGTAGTAGTATTCGACCAGTTTCTGCTCTTCCAACGCCGGCACGTTTAACGCGGCGGTCAACGCGAACTCATAGACGCCGGTCGGGCTCAGGCGCTGCACGGGTTGCAGGCGGAGCCGTTTCACGCCCGGCGTCTGTAACAGGTTTTTGTCCGCTTTTGACATTTGGCTTTTTGATTGCGTCTGATTTGTTGCTTAATAATTGTCTAACAAAACTGGATCTACTCTTCACGAAGTGGTATGTCTTGTGGTATGACTTGCGCTGAACAGGTGGTGCTGTTTCGGGTGCTTTGGGTTTGACTTTTGGTTTGTCTTTTGGTTTGACTTTTGATTTGACTTTTGGTTTGACTTTTAAATTGAAAATTTTAAATAAATTTTTAACATTTATTTTGTAAATACTTTTATTAATAACAACATTGCTTTAATTATGTAAAGCAAAGTTTATATAAAAAATAGATTTCGAAAACTTACTTAAAAATTTACAATAAAATAAATCAAACACTCAATAATACAAATAAAACACAGACAGCAGTAATCCATACGTACCCGACCGGTGCCGACCCGCACCCGTAACCCGCAAACAATGATTGGACCGCAACTGCCGCTACCGCTGCCACTCGACGAACAGCGCCGGTTGGAAATGATAGACCTATTGGGACAGATCAGTGGCAACGCGGCGGCCGTCGAGAGCACCTGTAACGGCATATTCAACGCGTTTGAATCAATTGAACTCGATGTCGAGCGTACGCCCACCACTTTTGAGGCAATGAACATTCAGCAAGGTCATCGCAATTACATTACGTTGAACGGCCGGCGGGTTAGGTACGAAGTGAACCTCTGGGGCGCTGACACTCCCATTATAGTGACGATGGCCGACGAGGGCATTTAGTTTAGTATTTAGATTTAAAACCCATTTATATGATTGTCGCCCAAAAGTTCAGATCAAAGAGAAGTTTAGTTTTAGTGTCCAAACAGAGGGACAGAACCCCAACCTCTCATAAAAGGGTCAGAGAAGGGACAGTGAATACATAGTGAAGGCATAGTGTGGGCTAAACACAAGTTTAGATATAGTTTGAAAGCACCGGACATTCTTCGCCACTCTCTCCACACCACTGATTGAATACACATTCAATAGTTTAAATCTCATCTCTATTTTAAACTGATTTTGAATAAAACTTTTATTTTAAGCCAAAAGTGTTTGACTTTATGTGTGAATGAATGTGTGATTGTGTGCCAGCATTTGAATTGTGTTTTAATTATAAGTAATTTTAGTTAAATTAGTTAATACCCAAAAGCCTTACCACTCGGGCCTCACATATCGATGTGTCTATAAATGGGTTTTGTGTTCCCGATTGTCAACAGCTATTGAATTGCTGTCAGTGGTCGTGATTATCGGTTCCGCCCACCGGATCACGCGTACTGTCCCAACGCATTTCAGGAATGTGTGGACCACGGACTGCAAGTCCTGTTGATCCGGTATTTGTGTCGCGCCGGCGAGGAATGGGTTCATTATTTTACGGTTTGACGACACGACCGGCGATAATCTGTCCCGTCTATACGGTATGACCCCCGCAGTCCTGTCCCCCACATATCACTCGACACCACCCATACCGACATTTCGTTGGCCGAAACGATGTGGTCGTAGTGTTTGTGGCCACTGCTCGGGGCTCTGCGGGCGACTCACGCTTCCTAACCATCCGTACGCCGGGCGCGAAGTCCCGGTTTAGCTCATTGCTAGCGCCGGTCAGCGCCTATATTCACTTCGGGCGCTCTGTTAGGCATTAAAACGCTTATAAATTATGAATACAAATACAATAACAGTTGTGACAATACTTTTTGACAATATTCTAGCCTTATATTCATTTCTAGCCTTATATTCATTTCTAGCCTTATATTCATTTCTAGCCTTATATTCATTTCTAGTCTTATATTCATTTCTAGCCTTATATTCATTTCTAGCCTTACGAGTACACAGAGCGTAGGTCAGAGACTGGAAAGTTTATCGTTGTATTAGCTTATCGTTGTACACACTGTACAGTGTCATACAGTTGTATAGTTGTAGCGTTTAGCTTATGATGAAATGCTTGTGTACAGCCCTAGACACTGTTACCCACACCCACCCCTCTCCTTCTACTCCCCTCTATGTATTTCCAATGCACATTGTAATCCCCCACCCCTTATAAATGTAACGTTTAGCGTATAACATTATGCGTGACCCTTCGAGGTAAGTTTTTTATATTAATGATTATTATTCATTTTTGTTTAATTGTTTTTATTTATTATATGTATTTAATTGAAATAATTTACAATACTTTAAATTATAATTAAACAAAATTGCTTTTATTTACAACAAAATAATAATTTCCAATAAAACTAAAATGAAGAGCATTTGTGACGATCGCCGGTAAACGGCTTAAGACTGACGACCACTTCCCGGCCATTGCGGGTCACCAAAAGAATTAGTCTCTGGTCTTCGCGCAGACCATCGATGGTGTCCTTTAACTGGGAAATGGATGTCATGGGATCGGCACCGATGGCAACGATTATAT
>CAJPIZ010002232.1:0-14164 GCA_905368565.1 Medioppia subpectinata
ACATTCCTCGCAGTCATTCCAATCACGACGGACTCCAGAAACGACATCTACACAAACCGTTATGCAGAGGACCGGCTATTCCCGGGTCGGCAGTGGTCGCCGAACTCAACCCCAACCGACACCTCAAACCATCGCTACATCGGCGCCGATCTGCCTCTTCGACGTCACCCAACGGCGGAGGCAGTGGCAGCGCATCTCATAGTCGCGATTCGTCTCCGCGGCCAACGCTGGCCGACGCCGAAGAGATGATACCGTTGGAAGACATGTCGCCGAAGTCTAGTCGCCGCCGGAGTCGCTCGAAGTCCGAGAACCGATCGCAACAGCCGTTAGTGTCCGGCGATAAATGCGAAAGAGTTTGAGACACCGGTTGGCACACGTCTGCGGCCGCTCTCTGACTCCCTCTCCCGCCGCTTACGTATCGCTAAACGAAATGAATTTATTTTTTATGATTAATAAAATGATAATATTTTTCGTTTTCCAACAAATATTTAACTATTATTTTTGTGAATAAGAAAAGTTACGATTATTTTTCGATGTTTTAGAGACATATAGAGACAAATACATAATATATTGATATAAACTTATATTTACGATAAAATGTAATTTAATTCATGTATCGCTTAAACATTATAGGAATGAATTGAAAACATTATAATAAATGCCGATTTAAATGTCAAAATGTGTCTAAAATTCATTATTTAATTTGTTGCCCAAAATGCATGTCCACTGACAGACCAGAGACTCAAAGTCCTGAAGACAACGATTCCCGAGACAATCATTATATGTATGGTTTGAATGAAATGTTTGTCACAAATATTTAAACTAAATTAATATTAATTTTACATATAATTAGAAATTTATTTCATTATTTTATGCATTCATCAAATCATGACATTATTTTTGAACAACTTTTTAGTTTTGTTTATCAATAGTTTTATTCAAAACACGTGTTTGTGTTTACTTTTTTGGCGTAAAGTTTTTAAACTGTTTTAAAATTTTGTTTGAAATGTCTTCAGATGGGAAGCGATTGAAGGAAAGTAATTATAAGATTGTTGTGTCCGACGAAGACATGGATTCGCGAAGAAATCATGTCTTGAATGACGATATCTTGGGATTGATTTGCAATGAATTAAATGTCAAACAATTGTTGAGATTAGAGTCGGTTTGCAATCAATTCATGGATTGTGTCGGAAGTGCTCTCCAGAGGAAGAATGGCCTAAGTATTGGATTTTCCGATCATGAATATAATTGTGATTATCATTCCTCCAAAGAGGGAGTGATCACTGATGCCATTGAGAAGACATATATAGAGAGACGTTATTCTCGTGTAAACTATTTAACTGAAAGCAAAGACACATTGAATTCAATACTCGGGAAGTGTTTGAATATAAAGTCATTGTATTTAAGAGATGTTATAATTGATGGACAGATAATAGATATGATTACCACTCGATGTCCACAACTGAAGCGATTGTATTTGCATGAGATTTACACCGAAGAGTGGGACGATGTGCTGATAAACTCATGGAAACCATTATTGTCTCAATTGTCTCATTTGACACTTGAAGACGAGATGGAACTCAATATTCTTCAGCTTTTGCCACAATTATCATCACTCGAATCCTTAGAATTGAGTCGTTTATATCATAGCAATGATTACACCGAAGAAATATTTGAATGTTTGCCACAAAGTATTCGTAGACTTAGAGCAGAAGATATGATCAGAAATGGATCACTGGATGTACTGATGAGGAGATGTCCGCATTTGGAAGCACTCACTATATCTGAAGGAAGAGGAACTGATTATAACGAAGAATTTGAGCGAAAGTTTCCAGAAATATGCGGTCATTTTAAACTCAAGAGATTTGACTTTGAAGTGGACGACTTGCCGACCCATGTCTTCATTGACAACATCTCAAAACTTAATCAATTGACACATTTGTCTCTCATTTCAAACTTTGATTTCTATACAGAAGTCATGCAATCAATGCCTTCAGTCAAGTCGTTGGTTTTGAATGGAGTGAATTGTTTGCCCGAAATGTTGACTAAATTGAGTCAAATCTATCCCAACGTTGAGTACTTATGTCTGAATAGCGTTGGATTTGATTGCGAACACATTGAAAACTTTGAGCACTCCGATGACGACGAAACGGATCCTTTTAGTCTTCCAGAGTTCACTTATTGTCGACAATGTGTTTACAAATCTATGCAATTTGTGTCACAATTACCACAACTCAAGCGATTGTCAATTGAGTTTGAATGTCAAGTATTTCCACTCGAAAACATTGATCTGAAACTATTCATTGAATTGAATGCATTGTCTTTGACTGGCGGTCAATGGGAGGACGAATTGGCGGACTTTGTCTTATATTGTGTTGAGAATAGGGTTTCGAAGAAGAAGATGAGACTTAAGTTGAATCCACACAATGACGAAGACTTTATGGACTGTTTGAGTGAAAAGAATGTAACGATTCCTAAGAATATTGTGGTCAGTATTAAAGAACAATGTCTTCATTGGAAGTAATATTTGTTTGCTTTTTGTGGTAATATTTGAATACAAGTTAACACAACTCTAATGTCATAAAAAATACAGTATTTTGAAATATGATTTATTGATAACTTTGTGTTTGTATTTGCTTTAAATCATTTTATTGTATAATTAATATTATATCATATTATATCAATAATGTCTGTGAAATAATTATAAATTTGTTTTTACATATTTTTTAATTAATGAAAACACAAATTAATCAATAAAACAATTAATAATAAATAAAAATCGTGTCATTAATTGAAAATTGATTGTAAACTAAAGAATTTTGATCGCAATCTTAAAATCCTAACTAATGATTGACAACCATATGATAGATATAAGCCATCGATGACTTGTTTTCATACAATCTGTGTATTCCTCGACATCGGACAACATTTTGATGGCTTGCAATCCATTCTCTTATTATTCTTAGCCATTAATTTAGTGATAATTAATGAGAAAACTTTAACTATTGATAAATTACTAGAAATGAAATTCATTATTCAATTAATAGTCAAAAGTTTTGTCACAAAAAACACATTATTTGTGAACAAAAGTTAGGCTTTTAATTGAAAACACGTTTTTGTGTTTACTTTTTGTGAGAAGTTTTTAAACTGTTTTAACGTTTATTTTGAAATGTCTTCAGACGGGAAGCGATTGAAGAAAAGTAATGATAAGAGTGTTGTGTCCGATGAAGACAAGAGGTCCCCAAGAAGTCATGTCATGAATGACGATATCTTGGGATTGATTTGCAATGAATTAAATGTCAAACAATTGTTGAGATTAGAGTCGGTTTGCAATCAATTCATGGATTGTGTCGGAAGTGCTCTCACTTCTTGGAATACGTGTTTTCAATACAATGTAATACAATGTCAAACAATTGTTGAGATTAGAGTCGGTTTGCAATCAATTCATGGATTGTGTCGGAAGTGCTCTCCAGAGGAAGAATGGATTAAGTGTTGGATTTCGTGAATATTCTTATTATTGTTATAATCGTGATTATCATTCATCCAAAGAGGGAGACATCAGTGAAGCGTTTGGCAAGAAATACAAAGAGAAGAGTTTTTATGATAACAGTAAATATGATTTGATTAAAAGTAAAGACACATTGAATACAATACTCGGGAAGTGTTTAAACATAAAGTCTTTGTATTTAAGAGAAGTTATAATTAATGATCACATATTATCCATGCTTATCACTCGATGTCCACAATTGAAACGCTTGTATTTGTCTGGTATTTACGCCATTGGATCAAACAAAGAAGTAACCAACGCATGGAAGCCATTATTATCTCAATTGTCTCATTTGACTCTTGACAACCCGATTGACGGAAATATCCTAAAACTTTTGCCACAATTATCATCACTTGAATCGATTGAAATGAATGACTTGTATACTAATAATAAATATACTCGCGATATGTTTAAGTGTTTGCCACAAAATATTCGTTGTCTTAAAGCGAGAGATATGCTTAGAAAGGGTTTGGATTCATTGGATGTACTGATGAGGAGATGTCCGCATTTAGAAGAACTCACTATCAATGAAGAATGTGGAACTAAGTATAGCCGACATTTCAAGCAAAAGTTTCCCGAAATTTGCGCTCATTTTGAACTCAAGAGTTTTGACTTCGCTGTAGACCTGTTGCCCACTCATGTCTTCATCGACAACATCTCAAAACTCAATCAATTGAGACGTTTATACGTGAATTCAAACTTTGATTTCGACACAAATGCCATGCAATCGATGCCTTCACTCAAAACATTGTCTTTATATGGAGTGAAGTGTTGGCCCCAAGGGTTCACTAAAATGAGAGAAATCTATCCAAATGTAAAGCATTTACGTCTGAATGACATTCAATTGCTTTGCGATTGCAGTGAAGATAATGAAGACATGGAAGAAGACGAATATTGTATCGCATGTACACATCAGTGCATGCAATTTGTGTCACAATTACCACAACTCAAGCGATTGACTCTTGATTTTGAATATTATGGGATTCCCATTGTATGCAATGATCTCAAACTGTTCACTCAACTCAACTTCTTGTATTTGCATGGCTTTAATGGTGGCATTCGTGCGGAGGAATTGTTTGACATTGTATTACATTGTATTGAAAACACGTATTCCAAGAAGTATTTCAAACTCAAAGTGGATCCAGTGATGGAAGAAGACTTACTCCAGAGTTTGAATGATTTGAATATAACTATTCCTAAGAACTTTGTCATCGATTTTCATAGACATTGTCTTCAATTTAAATAATATTTCACACAAAATGTAATACAAGTTTTAATTTGTTTGCTTTTAGGGCTAATAAATAACGAACTATTATTTGGATCCAAATCAATAAAACTAAAAGCCATACAAAATATTGTTCACATTTATTTAATTGATAGCATTTTATTGTCTTTGTTTTAAATCATTTTATTTCATAATTATATCAATGGTTGTGAATAAATGCTGTGAAATAGTTATAAGTTTGTTATTTGCATAATTTGTTTGTAAAATAACTTTTATATTGAAATTAATAAAACAAATACAATATAATTGAATTATAAATCCATTATTTGAATACTTATTGCATTTACATGTTATGTATAGAATTTATTGAGTAATTCATTAACAATATTACAAAAAGTTTTAAACTAAATTAAAAATTTTAACAATGGTTTGAAAAGTTTTTAAATTATCTTTTGCCTGAGAGTCGCTAACAAATCGTTTGGCAATACATGTGTTAATTGTATGCAATGTTTGTGACAAAAATGTAAACTAAATTAACATTAATTTTCAATTCAATTATACATTCATTTCATAATTCAATGCATTCATCAAAATTTTTAATTTCTGTATATCTCCAATAGATGTTCACAAAGTGTGTTACAAATTAGCAAAATATTACTCCCCTTAAGTTGCCTCTCATAGCAATACAATGAGAATAACGCTCCGACACTAACCCCCACTCCGTAACCATTAAACTAAATAAAGTTTTATTAATATTTCATTGAATGAATTCATTCACTGTTTTTGTCATTTGTTTTGAATTTCAAACTTTGAAATCTCTTCAAAAGGGAATCGATTATCGATTTGAACCACAGTTTCATCGAATCGTTGCAAATATAAAATCATTTGTGAACTAAAACGTGATTTACATTCATTTGAATTACAGTCGAAGTAATCATTCAATTAATCCATTCATTCAATGCCTGGCTTTGATTGCAATCGTTTTGTGGATCTGTTGGCCATCGAGTCGTTGTCTGTTTTGGCCGACAGTTTCAAGTGTGGTATTTGTGTGGAAGTGTTGGACAAAGCGGTGGACACTCGATGTGGACATACCTTCTGTCACGAGTGTCTCAATCAATGGCTCTCAAGACCGCAGACCACCAAAGAGTGTCCCGAATGTCGACAACTGTTGGCCACAAGAAAGCGGTCCCGAAGTCAAGCAATCAGTAATAATGAGGTCATAATCGGAGGCAATGTTTTGGTGGATAAGAATCGACGCATAAATGAAATGATCGGTAAATTGAGGATTAGATGTGATTACGAGTGGAACGGATGTCCAGAAGTGTGTCCATTGGAGTCGTTGTCCACTCATCTCAAGACATGTCAACACAAATTGTGTCAAACATGTGATCTATCTTTGGGTCCGATAAGTGATGACCACAACTGTATTCAAGACATGAAGAGAGACCGAAATGAATTGACACAAAGAGCCAAAGAATTGGAGACAAAATTAAAGGTATCCGAAGAAAAGGCATTAAATTTTGAGTCAAAATACAAACAAACGGATGGTTTGTATAAAGAAATGGTTCAGAAATATCGGGATTTGAAGACATCTCTGAATACACCAGAAGTTGGCGTAGAATTAGTGATTAATTTGCAAATAATTCCCAAACATTTACTGTTTGGCAAATGTGTGATAAATGTGACGTCCATTCAATTCACTGAATATAGCATTGATTTCAATAATGTTGTGCCAAATGGTAGTCAAATTGAAAGCATTGACAGAATCAAAATTCCTTACAGTTATATCCATTGTCTGTACGCGTGTGTCAACCCCTCACTGCCTATGCTTTGCATTAAATCAAGAGATTTGCCCTATTATTATGTCAACCACAAGTTTCATCTTCTCACTAATAGTTTTATCAATAAATGTCACTTTAATATCAATTCAAACGGTTTGTTATCATTACTATTATGTTCCCATTTGTATTTTAATTGCATTATTATAATTATATTACCTCTTAATATCAGATCCGAGCGAACACTTCATTATCATTGAATTGAATGAAGCGATGAAAGAGATATTTGTGTCGCAATTGCGAAAGAAATGTCTTAATAATCGTGAGTTTGAATTCAAGACGATTAACTCAAAGACCGCACAACACATGCTATCGAGAGCTAAGAATCCAGTAATTGCTTTGACAAAATCTTAAACATTTTGTAAATTTTTAAAACCACTTTCATTTTGTTATTTATTCTAAAATTTGTATTAAATATTTTTTGAATTACTGTTTACTGAAAAATTAATGTTTTTAACACTATTAATACTTTTGGTAATTATACAAAACTATTTTTCTTTTTAGAAATTATAACATTTTCGTTAATTAAAACATAAATTTAAACTCTGTTTAATTAAAAATTTAGTTAAGAATTCTATTATAACTCATGAATACATAAAATTTCATATAAAGTACTTAATTTTTAAATGATTTTCAACTGAATATTTGCGAAGGATTTTGACTTTTAATTTCATATCTTTAAAAATATCATACCGTACAATCTATTCATTAATTACTAAATTCTATTTAAAATAAAATAAAACTTTTAAAATCTAACATCATTTATAAGACTAATTTATTTTATAATTATATCGTTTGTAATAAATGCTATTTTCCATAATTTGTTTGTAAAAGAATTTTTATATTAAAGTGGACTAAATCTATTATATAAATATATCCTTGCAAAATCGACTAATCTGATTGGCTATTGCCGTCTCATCCCCCACTTTTTGGGGAAATGGGTGTAACTATTTTTGAAGCTATTGCCTACCGATACATCGATTGTGTTTGAAAGCATGTATTCAATACATTTACACGCAATGCATTCAATACATGCTATTTGAGAGACCGTTTGCGGTGTGAATGGAGTGAATGGTTTGTTTACTAGTTTTTGATAAATAAAATTACACTCATTTTTAATAATAGATTTTTATTGAAAATAAATTAATGGAAAAAAATAAAACAAAATATTGTATAATTCGGACATAAATTGTGAATTAGTGGTAAACCTAGACTCCAATGAAATCTGAGACAACCATATGATAGAACTGAGCCATCGATGGCTTGTTTAAGAATAGATAGTCGAGGAATGGCTGATATTCCTCTTCATTGGACAACATTCTGATGGCGTTATATATAAATAATCCGTTGAGACAATAGTATGGCTTCCCTTCGCTTAAGGGATACTCGAGAAGAATGTTCACAAAGTTTGCGATACGAAGACAGGCCTTGAATTGTGAGAAATAGTGGACAAATCGTGGCTTAAATGTCTCGAAATCCCCTTCAGTCGGAGCGTCGCACAGATGTGTCCACTTGTCTTCAGAAATCAAGTCTTTGCTTCTGTAGTAAATGGCGCTAAGAGTGAGGCCACCGATGAATGGCTTGCAATCGATTCCCGTAGTATTCTTAGCCATGAATTTAGCGATAATTACGAGAAAACATAAGCTATCGATGAAAGTGTTGCCGTCTTTATAATGTTTGTGCAAATCGGTGGCCATAAGTGACACTTTCATGTGATTTATAAACTCTTCGCTTACGTCTAGGATCGCTAATAATAGGGCACGTCTTCGGCTGACGTCCAACTTTCTAATACCGTATAAATGCGGCAATTCTTGTGAATCGGGAACTGATATCATGGGAGCGATTGAATACTCGCCGCTGTAGAGATCCTTTCGATCCAAAACCACAATCTCTGATGGATTTGTTGTTTCTGTTCTCAAAATGCCGTAAAGAAATCGTCTGAGACTTAGAGTGCAATCATAACAGGACTCGAGTGAGAAGTCTTGGAGTGGAGGACAGAGGATGTGTTGTTTCCATTGGACAACAGCCATGAGCTCCGGACTTATGATTCCTCTTTGATATTCACTGGCAAACCATTTCGGAAGAATGATCTCAACGTCTTCTTTGCCTGAAGTTGTCTTCAAAGTTGTGCACTCGAAGTCCGTCTCGTCGTAGTAGTAGTTCCTGAGAACGGTTTTGCATCCATTGTACTCATAATCTGTCATCAATTGACGAATCCGTGAGATCTGTGTCTTCGGTGTGTATTTCGCCACTGAATCCAACGCTTCTTTCAGACTCTTATTAGCGAACAAATGGACCAAAATATCGAAACAATTGTTATCACGAAAGAGATCCAAATCATCGCTTATTCTCTTGAATTGATTGCAATCAATCAAATGGTTGATCAAAACAGCGCCAATCAATGGCATTAATTCACGCCTTAAACCGTTGTATTTCTTATGCCAATCAAACTTCCGATGAATTGTGGTTTTGAAAAACCAATATTTGCCGCAATTGTTGTAAAATAAATTTTTTTCTCGGAAAGGATTTCCACAAATGATGTCAAAGTCGATGTCGACGAAGAAGTAGGCCTTTGCGGTCGAATAGACGGGACACATGAGTTGGTTGGCCAGCGCTGCCACTTGTGTCCACGTCTGGGAACACGTCTGAATAATTTGGACATTAAATTCGCGCAAAACAGAGACGAAGACATAATTGCAAAGAGTGGACCAATTGAAGCCACAGTTGTAGTCATTTGTGACAATATTTCTGATCTGAAAAATGCTTTCATCGAAACACTTATGATATTTGTCGACATCAATGGATCCGTCGAAGACAACGATTGGCACAATTTGACACGTGTTTAGCATTTCTAAGAATGATTTGATTGTCTTCTCAAATGCAGTATAATTTGATCCATATTTGCCATACATTTTATTCTTCCCATAACTTTGTTGACAATAACGACGGAAGAGTTGGCTTTGGATGCGATTGCCATCAAATATAACTTTGGTTTTGCATAACTCTATCCTTTGTTTTAAGCATTTTAATGATTTAGTGTACTCTTTGAGTGACATCTTTATTATCTTAATAATTGGATTACTTTAATGTTTGTTTGATTTATAACTGTTTATAAATAAATTTAAAGTTAATTAAATTAGTTTTAACGAGAATTTATATAATTATTAATTATTGTTACAATTAAATAAAAAATAATGTGTAAAATCTAGTTAACATAACAATTATACGGAAGTATTGTATTATCAATAACTAAATTGTATTCAAAATGCAATAAAACTTTATTTCGTCTCAAACTTGACGTCATTTATACCACGTTTTCATTGAATGGTTTAAACTTTAAAACATAAACGAAACGATTTGTGGATAAAAAGTGATTCAAAAACACATGTTTTTATTTTCTATTGATTTCAAACACAATTAAAATCAATTATCCATTCATTCAATGCCTGGCTTTGATTGCAATCGATTCACAGATTTATCTGTCGTTGAGTCTCTGTCTTTGGAGGACATAATAAAGTGTGGTATTTGTCTACAAGTGTTGGACAAAGCGGTGGACACTCGATGTGGACATACCTTCTGTCACGAGTGTCTCAATCAATGGCTCTCAAGACCGCAGACCACCAAAGAGTGTCCCGAATGTCGACAACCGTTGGCCTCAAGAAAGCGGTCCCGAAGTCAGACCATAGGAGACAATAGTTTGGTAATCGGAGGCAATGTTTTGGTGGAGAAAAATCGGCGCATAAATGAAATGATCGGGAAATTGAAGATCAGATGTGATTACGAGTGGAACGGATGTCCAGAAGTGTGTCCATTGGAGTCGTTGTCCACTCATCTCAAGACATGTCAACACAAATTGTGTCAAACATGTGGTCTATCTGTGAATCCCATAAGTGATGACCACAACTGTATTGAAGACATGAAGAGAGACCGAAATGAATGGCAAAAGAAGTGCAATGAATGGACACAAAGAGCTCAAGAATTGGAGACAGAAGTGAAAGATTTTGAAGAAAAATCAATGGATTTTGAGTTGAAATACAAGACAAACACAAATAAATGGCAAAAGAAATGCAATTCATTGACACAAAAGACCAAAGAATTGGAGATAAAACTAAAGGTTTCTGAGGAAATGGCATTGGATTTGGAGTCTAAATATAAACAAACGAAGAGTTTATATAAATACAAAGTTTTGGAGACTTCACTGAATGCAACACAAGTTGGCGTAAAACTAGTGATTCGTTTGCAAATAATTCCCAAATGTTTACTGTTTGGCAAATGTGTCACAAATGTCGGGTCCATTGATTTCGACGAATATAACATTCATTTCTTTAATGTTGTGCCGAATGGCAGTCGAATTAAAAGCATTGAAAGAATTCATATGTCGTATAATGACATCCATTGTCTGTATGTGTGTATCGATCCGTCACTACCAATGATTTGTATTAAAACAAGTGATCCGTTGTACTATGTTGTCAACAAAAAGCTGATTTATCTTAGCGATAGTGTTATCACTAAATGGCAATTTAATATCAATTCAAAAGGTTTTTTATTATTGCTATTGTGTATCCATTTGTATATTAATTGAATTATAATTATTGCATTATATCTTAATATCAGATCCGAGCGAACACTTGATTATCATTGAATTGAATGAAGCGATGAAAGAGATATTTCTGTTTCAATTGCGAAAGAAATGCTGTAATAATCGTAAGTTTGAATACAAGACAATTGACTCAAAGACCGCACAACACATGCTATCGAGAGCTAAGATTCCAATAATTGAATCGACAAAATCTTAAACATTTTATAAATTTTTAAAAACCACTTTCTTTTAGTTATTCTAAAATTTGTATTAAATATTTTGTGAATTACTATTTACTGAAAAATTAATGTTTTAAACACGATCTATAAGTTTGATAATTATTTAAAACTACTTTTCTTTTTAGAAATTATAACATTTTTGTTAACATTAATTCAAACTATTTATTAAAAATTTAGTTAATATTTCTATTATTACTCACTAATACATCAAATTTAATATAAATTAATTAATTTCTAAATAATTACAACTGAATATCTGCAAAATTGAATTTGTCTTTTATTTATGTCATTCATAACTATAAATATCATACAATCTATTTATTAATTACTAAATTGTATTCAAAATGTAATAAAACTTTTAAAATCTAACATCACTTATAAGACTAATTTATTGAACGGCAAAAACAATGAAAACTAGTATTGAATTTTGAAAACCAATTATAATAAATATTTGTAATTTAGTTTTGGTGTAAATATTTAGATTAAAATAAAACCAATTTAAATCGATATTTATTTAATTAGACCATCATCATAGTTATAACTTATAACTTATAAGGGTATACAATATAGCAATTAATTCAAATCTCGCAAATGCATGTCTTATATTATTATTGTTAATCAAAAGAGTATTTGGTTTGAAAATAATAAATAAACGTTTAATTGAATTATAATTTGATAATTATTTTTATATAAAGTGTTTCTGTGTTTTTAAGTCAAACAAATCGATCGCATATAATATTAAACTCAATTTGTGTGCAAACAATGTCTCCAAAGAGACCACAAAACCAAATGAATGGAAAGGAAGACAAGAAATTGAATCGAGGCGTCGATGTCTCGGGTGTTCACAAATTGGTTCCCAATTTTGATTCACCGTTTGATGAATCAAATGAATGTCAGTTAACCGACGGCTCGACACCGAAGAAGGAGACAAAGAAGAAGAAAAAGTGGGGATTCAATGGATTCAAGAATCTCTTCAAACAGAAGAAGAACCCAAACGGCGGACAAATAACTGGCGATGAAGTGGAAGACCGAAGAATATTCGTCGAAGACTTGCGAACCAAAGACAATATGAACGACAGGTTTCACGACATTCCCAGCGATGATCACTACCCGGAAGTGTCTTCCCTGTCATCGGTGGCCGACAATAGTGTTTCGTCCGAGAATTCAATTGGTTTAAGACAAGCGACCACTTATTTGGAGAACAACTCAGACGACGAAGAGTTGTCCGAAGACTTGGAAGCGATGGACGACCGGAGGAATGAGATCCGATCCCTCGACGTCCTCATCAAACAACTCAACGCAAATAAATCGTCCGAATAGTTGTCTAAATTGTAGTCTATTTTAAACATTGATTTTTCAAATTTTTTGTGATGTTTTCTTTCATTCAATGCATTTGTGTTTAAATAAATTTTTTATAAATTTGTTTCTTTTAAATTCATTATTAAATTTACAATTTAATGAAATTTTGATTTTTAATGTCTAACAAACGGAACCAATAATTGTCTAATTGTGTTAACAGACTGTTAAATAAATATAAGTCCTAAACACTAACCATTGAATGAGACTTTTTATTTAACTAACAATTGAATGGCGCGTGAAATACATATAATTATTTAGAAAATCAATAAATCATTGTTTGAATGTTTAAACAAAACAATTCTAATTCAGTTTCAATTGTATTGATTAACAAAAACTACTAATTTCTGTATTCAAACCCAAACTGTGAACAAAAGTGTTGACCAAAGTTTCGGTACAAACAGAATGAGTGCCCGAAATGTTTCGGTCAATACATCGCTCATATCGGCGCCGGATATCCAATGGAAAGGTTTGAAGAGTAAAACCATTAGGTATTTAACAGATTTGATCGACACTTACGGCACCAGTATTTTGCACACATCCGATGACATCGGCTTCTATCCCATCCATTGGGCTGTTTTGAGTGGTAATTATCTCATCCTTTCATTGCATACAAAACACATGAATGTCTTGTTTTACTTGCACTCAGGAAAGCACGAAATGGTGGACCTAATGATCAGAGCGGGTGTTTCGCCGCGACTCAAGGCCCGCAACTCCAGCGAACCCGAGCCCATACATGTGGCGGCCATTGAGGGTCACCTTCAGGTCATAGATGTGTTGCTCACTCACGGCGTCAACATTGATGTCAAAGACGGGTAATTCACGATTTGGTTGTAATTTATTTAATAATAACACCATTGATATGCCTTCGGATCAGATGCGGCTGTACTCCATTCATGAGGGCCGCTATGTATGGCTATAACATGCGGATCAAGTGCTCGGAGACAATACTGCATTTGGTGGTGAATGGGGCGGACTTACAGCAGATCGACGGCAACGGATGGACGTGTCTTCACTACGCCATCAATGGTCATAACGACGAAGCCGTTCATCTGTTGCTGACATTAGGTCTAAACCCGAATCAGTTCACGGGTAACGGCTGTCGAGCCATACATTTCGCCCGTCAGAGCGGCAGTGAATACCTGATGAGACTTTTGGGTCCTTTGACTGAAGACCTGACGGAACAGGAATTGGAGTCAATGGTCGTCCAAAACAAGAGGAGTCGGAGCTATGATATGATGGCACAAATGCTGACACTATTGGCCAGAGTTGTGGTGCTGTTCGCCATATTCAGTGCCATAATGTGGGCGTATCCGCAATATATCATCTATTATTTGCCAAACAGTAACCGATATGTGTTGAACGTAGCGCTGATCGCGG
>CAJPIZ010002233.1:0-14160 GCA_905368565.1 Medioppia subpectinata
AATAATTATATCCCATTAATATCATAATAAATTATTGCTATTTATAACAGTATTAGTAATAAATAGCTATTATTTATGTCACGCTGTGATGTATATTAAACCCCTTTTGGATTATGTATAATATATTACAGTGAATGCTGTTTAAAATGCCATAAAGTATAGGAATTGCAAATCAATGATAATAATTATGACACCAAAATAATAGCGTAACAAACAGTGAATACATTTGCATTACATATTGAAAATCAATTGCAATGGCAATAAAAGCGCAAACAGTTTATCATATATTATATCTCTCGAGTGAAAACAATGTCTGACTTTAGTTTCTTTTCCATTCGCTGTTTGACTATAAGTTCGCGATTAATGGTTAAGCGATGGAAATATTGTTGAACAATGAGATAACATCTCATGTATTGCCTGATTCCTGATTCCCGATTGGGTTTCCAGATATAGACATAGAAATTGTGTTCACTATACAGCAAAAGTAATGTACATTTCGCTTATTTATTCACTCGTGTGTCTAATCCCTAACGTCTAATCACTACATATGGCAGTAGTGATGGAGAGGTAAAAGTCTTTATACTTCACTACATATTCCACTGTAAAATTGTGTCTCAAAATATTGCCAAAAACTTGTCCCTTATTTAACCCGAGAGTATATTTTCAGCTAAACTTCAGGCAGTAGTGATGGAGAGGTAAAAGTCTTTATACTTCACTACATATTCCACTGTAAAATTGTGTCTCAAAATATTGCCAAAAACTTGTCCCTTATTTAACCCGAGAGTATATTTTCAGCTAAACTTCTCATAAATAGTGACCACTTGTACCAAGAGTTTTGCCATTTTATACATGTATGATATGGCCTTAGGTTTTGACTTCAATTTCATTTATTGTTTATACCCCTACTGTTATAACAATAATAATAATGTTTTGCAATCATATTAAATTGTATGACCAGTTGTAAAATATAAAACACAGACTTTTGTATTATTTTATGCGAAAGCCTTAGGACTAGTCTAAACATGTAGTAAAATATGATATGAATTGATTTTTTAACAACACGTGTTGAAAATGGGAAAATAAATAACACGATTGACCATCACATCAATAAATGCCATTATGGTTATTATATCTCTTCAACGATTCTTTCAATTTATATTAATTTTATAAAAATATTTATTTGAGTTAATGTTAAGAAATATATTGAATTTTGAAGATAAGCCAAAACGACACAAAGAAATGATTTAAAATGATTACCATTTGTTTATTCACTTTTTGTTTCAAATTAGTGTTAAATGCGCTGAAAGTATTAAAAAAAGTAGAAAAGCCTGAGAAATGAGTTCATCGCCTCTCATATGAAGGCATATAATGTAATGTATATTAAGCTCTAAATATAATGATAACTATTGATAAATGAGTGAAACTAACAGTAAAAGCAACGAAAAACAGTTTTCGGATTAATAGAAATGATTTATATATGAAATGAATGAAAATATTCCTTCTATTGATTTATCATATTTTTATAAATAATTGAATTAAAACAGCATTTGATTTATGAAAAACAAACAATAAATAATTTATCCCGGTCAACATACTGTATCACATCTATTTATTTCATACCATGCACATTTTATAAATTAATTATTCTGTTAATGATTTCTCCAAATGACAAATATAACAAATGAATTAATTTCATTCAAAATAAACATTAATATTAATAAATATTTTTCTACCAAATGTATTTATAAGTTTAAGTGGGATTTCATAAATATGTTAATCAATAAAATTAATGCTAAAAATGTCATCAATATATAAATTATGGTAACTTTAAAGGTAATGGATTTGAATGAATGAGACGTTTCGACGACAGAATGAATGGTGAGAATAATTTATGGACATTATGTATGTCTTATAATAACAACGATTGGGTTGTAATGTAATCGCAAACACTTGTCAGGAATACACTAATGGAAAGGCAATCACAGCCTCCGGTCATTGCATTGCCGTCTTATTCGCGCTTTAATAGCATTACAACCGATAATATAATAAGAGGTAAAGAAAGCAATTAACAAATATATATAAATTCACCTCAAATTCTAAACATACGGCTAAATAATACACTCGTTTTAATTACAACACTTATAATTTATAACAAGATGGCAATGAAGAATACCGGTTTGGAATACCGTGTAGCATAATCGTTTGTAAATGTCTAATATACTATAAAGCAAGTTGTTTGGATAATTAATCAAAGTATTGTAAAAATAATATATTATGTTCATAATTATATCATGTATATTATATCACTATTGAATAAATAATTAAATATCAATATTTTGTCAATTAATAATCGACTTCTTTATTTAATAAAGTATTCAAATGTTTAATGAATGCAAAAATAGACTTTCATTTTATATTATTTTAAATATTTAATTAAAAATTAAGCATTAATACTAAATGCTTTTAAAAGTCTGCATTAGTGCCTAACGTCATGCAATATTTTAATTGAATATATCAAATAAGCAAAATACTAATTTTGGTAAATAACCTATGATTTATTGCATTCAAATAATTGTGCGCTTTTGGTGTTAATAGTATTTTAATGGCATTCCTATCGATAATACAATAATTTTGTTAATTGAATTGAAAGAAGAAATATAACAATAAAGGAATCAAAATGTGTTCACACAATGCAAGAGTTATTTATTCTTGAGAGAGAGAGAGAGAGAGAGAGAGAGAGAGAGAGAGCATAAAACAATTTCATAATAAAATAGATTAACAAACAATTATATTGTATTGAGATTATAATATCATTGACACATTACTGAAACCCACATCAAAAATAAAAAGACAACATTTCAGAGTTAATTAATAATTATAACAAAACGTGAAGGAATGTGTGATTGGAGTTTGCACTAGATGAAAACTCAATTTATTTATTAATAAGATTTTGTTTACAAATGTAAGCATAAAATGAGAGAGAGAGAGAGAGAGAGAGAGAGAGCGATTCTCTATCAAACAAACTTATATTAGATAAGTGTTTGCCCGGACTTATTGTTTACATTATTCTCCAATAAATTTTGAAAGAGTGCTGACGAGAGACGAGAGAATTACAGCTATTCTTATGGCGAAAGGAATTTATATTAACTCTCAAAATATATCTTTGAGTCAAAACTTCTTCTTCTTTTGCACTCTTTTTAGTACATCTTCTCTGAGATCACTAATGAAGGAAACGACTGAAAATGCCTTTAGTTTTGGTTTTGGATTCAGTGGTCGTCAGAGGAAGAGAAGGCATTAAAAGGAATTGTTGAATGACTTTCTTATATAAAGTTTTTTAAAATAAGAGATCCATTTGGACAGTCATTTGAGGACATTATTTGACAGATTATTATAATAACATTTTTATATCATCTAATTTTTTGCTGATTTCTCTCATGTAATTTAGTTTAATCTTTATTTGTCGGGAGTTTTTTCCCTTCAGTCATCACTTCATTACTTAATATTTTTATAATTTTGTTTTATTTGTGCATTTGTTTGAGTGGTTTTGCATTCACATAATTAGTGTTTTAAAGTACATAATAAAATAAATTACTTAAATTGTTTATTAAAGTAAATTATTATACTCTGAAATTGACATTAAGAGGACAGTCATTGAGTTAATAGCTATAAAGTAATTATAACGTAAATATACAGATATTTATCGATGAAACAATAATTAATCAAAAATTGTTATCATAATGTACTTTATGTTTGAATGCAATTAAATTATATTCAATAAACAATATACGGATGTGTTGTAAATTTGCCGATAGTGTTGACCACTTTTATTTATCAAATATTAAATCGTATATATTTTGTGTTGTAAGTAAATTTGATTAAAATCAACCATGTTGTTTTACATGATTAGGAATCTGTGTGGGGTCTTAAATGGCTGATGTCTGTACACATTATATTTATCTCTTTTGATTCAACGATCATTGAAAACAATTGAATAGTTTTGTGCTAAAAATAGATTTGTAATAATAATACGACAATCAAAGAGAGGTAGAGAGAGAGAGAGAGAGAGAGAGCGATTCTCTATCAAACAAACTTATATTAGATAAGTGTTTGCCCGGACTTATTGTTTACATTATTCTCCAATAAATTTTGAAAGAGTGCTGACGAGAGACGAGAATTAGTTTAAATTAATTTTTATGCTGAAAAATATGTGAAAACTTTTTTCTTCGTCACTGTTTGCAAAAATATTTGGAGAGAGAGAGAGAGAGAGAGAGAGAGAGTCGAAATAACGATCAAAAACATAAAACAAGCAAATGATGGCAAATTATAAAGAAGTGGGTGTCAAGTGGGCGGACATGAGTTTCCATTATATACAGCCATTTGAATGCAAACTCAATATTCATCTAAACATTATTTTATAATATATTTGAATATTTGTTGAAAGCATAAAATGTTGATTTGAAGCTCTCTCTCTCTCTCTCTCCAAATATTTTTGCAAACAGTGACAAAGAAAAAAGTTTTCACATATTTTTCAGCATAAAAATTAATTTAAACTAAAAGTGACAATAAATATGAAAAATGTTTGTTGAAAAACGCAAAAATATTCTCTCGCTCTTCAAATGATTAATGAATTTTGATTTAATTCATGCACAAAAATAGTTAAACAATTTTCTTTATATTCATTTATATATATTTATAGATATTATTGTTGTAAGAATTGTGAGAATTATTTTTTCAAGTCATGTAATGTATTGTATCGAAGAATTAATGTTATATTTTATATGCCGTTGAGTTTAATTCGTTAAAGAAATACACGTTTAAGTGTGTATTGAAAGCATAGCAGCAATGAGTGAAACTTACATAATATAATAAGTTATAATATGATTTTTTTGTTATCATAAGCTGTTATTACACACAATTCACGGCAATTCATATCACTTTCTATAATGTTTTGTGCAATTCTTTGACGAAAGCTTTGAGTAATATTAAGCATGTATTGCATGTATTGTGAGTTACAAAATGCAAATGTATTTCACGGCATAAGAAATATAAAATAGCATTACATAAAACTAAAATAAGTCTTAATTAAGTGCTTTTAAAAAATGTTACATAAAAACCGTTATTTCATTTCTATAGTCTATATTTGTTTAATACAATGGGTAATGAAAGATGCTATAAATGTGAGACATATTATTGTATATTTAGCTTATAATACAAACGATTTCTTAAATTCTCAATGGTTTTAATTCATATAAATCTTTCTTTCAATATTTTTCTCTATATTTTATCAAAAGTGTGTAAATTATATCATAATAATGTTATGAATTGGCCTTCAATGCAATTAATATGTTTTGCAATTAAGGTTTTTACAGTAGTACCGGTATTATTAATATTTGATAAATTATATTATAATATAAATTTATAATAATACTGTATATAATATACAGTATATTAAATATCAATTGCGGAAAGTGATAAGAAATCTAATTAAAATTTTAGTTGAAAATAGTAAATATACAACATATATTTGTATTTGTCTTAATTTATGATTGTATTAATATTTTATACTTTTACATGGGTTTACAATTATTTTATTTCTATTATAGTTTAGGTTTACTCACGTATTAAAGTGTAAAATGTAATGAAATCTTTTAATGTGGTTAAAGTATTTCACGACTCCTTTTAAGGGTCTTGTATATTAATAAATACCATCTTTATATAAATATTACATAATAGTATATCTTACTGAATAATACCGTAACTTAAATATTTATTGTAAATCAGATTAACAACAATAATAACTATAGTATCCATTTCAATAATAACTAGATATTAATGAAATGTCTTATTTCAAGAGAACATCATTTATTAAACTTATTTATATATAAAGTTACATAAATTACAAAATTATAAAAAATAAACCAAATTACAAGTTACAAAAATACAGTAACCAAATCAACAAACATCTCTTTTTAATGTATAAATAGCAAATGTTACTTTTACTTATTTTTATGATTACATTTCAATTTATACTTTGATTGAATAAATACATGACTTAAACTAATCAAATCAGTTATGAATACTTGATGAATATTATGTGAAAATTAAATTAATGACAAAGTTTTTATTTTCATGAATGGTATTACAAAACTCTTCACTAAATCAATATTAATTAATGGAAATAATTTAATTATAGTTTGAGTTCATTATCAAAATTATAAATAAAATGATTTTTATTGTATTCAATTAGACTTTGAAAGAAAACACATTATATTATAAATCTACACAAAAATCATTCAGTTTTTAAAAGATAAATCTAATTTGATTTATAGAAAGCCATAAATAATGCTTAAAATAATTTGATTCTTGTTTTATATTTTTGTATTTCATTTAAAAGTAATTTTTATATACCAAACGCTAAAATACAGTATACTGTATGATAGTTTATAACAAAACTAAATATAAATTACTATTACTTTATAGCAAATTTTTATCATCTCCAGTCTTTACCCAAGTCTGTCATATAATAATAATTGACGATAAATATGAATTAATTTAAAGTAATTTTTTAATTAAAAAATATATACCTTAAATTCATTCAATCAAATATCTTATAAACACCAAATAAATGTTTGGTTTATAACATAATACATATTATATACGTTTATATCTTTTGAAGGATTGAAAAGAATTAACAATATATTTATGAAATGTAAGAAAAGACAACACAAGTAGTGATTGAGAGATTCAATTGAGAATAAGATAAATATCGAGCGGTTTCTAATGTTAGCCAATAGTGTGTAACAGAAAATCAATAATTTTTAAGTTCTCTCTCTTTCTTATACTGAAGAAAATCCATATATTTTTAAAGCTCTGTTAATCTTCAGTGAAAATAATAGGAGAAATTGAGTTCATTTATGTTTCGTAAGGAATACACGTTATAATCATTATTGGAGTACAATATTATTAAGACACGGATTTTGATTCCGTGTTTTGTTTTTATTGTTATGTTTTTTATGCTATAGAATCACACAATAAATTGAAGTTATAATTCCCATACTAATTATTATAGTATATTAATTATAAGCAACACTACTAATTGTATAAGTTTTACAAGTTTGTGTTTATTTTATATGGTATTTATAACTTCAGTTTATTGTGTCTGTAAAATAATAACTGAAAATGTTTTCAATAATTTAATTAATAAAATATACTATTGATGTTTTGGTTTGATATGTATTTATAATGTTTTAGTAACAAATTCACACAAATTAAATGACCAGAATATAGAGTATATGTGGTGTATGTCTGTGTCTGTGAGCCAAGAGAGCAGTTGTCTATTTAAGTCGATTCACAACATATATTAAATTTTCAGAGAACTCACTAAATCATTAATATAGAGATGAATTACATGAGTCTCTCAGGTATTGGCGATACACAACATTCAGACATTACTGACAGATCGGGACATAGAGAGAGAGAGAGAAAGAGAGAGAGAGAGAGAGAGAGAGAAAACCACGAGAACCATTCATTCACTGCACTTTTATATCTTTTTTTGTTAATAACTTATTTTATAAAACGAAAGAGATGTTTTTATATTGTTTAGACATGTTTTATTTAAAACAAATAATTTTGTATAAATATAATAGAAATAAATCATTTGATTACAAATTTCCATAAATTGAATATTGCCTTAATTTTACTACAAATTTAATTGCAAAATCTACTGTATATTTATAACTTTATAATTTTGCGATTAAGAAATTGTTGTTTAATTAAATAAACTTAAAATAATGACTTGAATTAAATGATTTGTCAATAATAGAGAGAGAGAGAGAGAGAGAGAGATTTTGTTGGCACATAATGTTTAAAATGTTTTTGCGATAAATTCCTGACTTTTTTCTTGTTGTTTTGCAAAAACAAAATGTTTAGTTGTGTTTAAAAACGTATTTTCTTTGCATAATTGAATTTTAATGCTTTACTTTTTTATATGGTTTAGAGAATAACCGAAATAAGCTCTCAAATAATCAATTAGAATATATTTTGCTCTTATATTTTGATTAATGGGTTTTAAGACAATTTACAGAACTGTTAAAACAAACTTTTATTATATTTTGGCCACAATTTTAAAATTTCTAATACAAAGATTAATTTCTTTAATATATAAAAATATTAAATTCATATTCGCTTTTTGATATGAAAGCGAATAGTTTTATATTAAATTATTGTATATATATTTCGCATATTATAATCAATAATTTTAAAACATATGCACAAAAAAGTTAATAAAATTTCCATATTTAACATATTTTAATATATCATTCAATTTTTAGTCTTAAGTCTTGCTTTGAGTCGAGAATATTCTTTAAATAAATATTTTTATAAATTAGAAAAATAGTTTATAAGATTTAATTTCCATTCATATCCATTCATGTATTTAGTTTTTATTAACCACAATTCAACATTAATATTGAGGTTTATATTATTGTGCAGTCAACTACTGTATAATATAATATACTTTACTTTATTGTATAATATACTTTACATTACAATATTATTAATATTATAATATTACATTATATGAAATAGTATGGAACTGCATGCTAAGTCTATGCCTCTACTTTAACATATGGATAATAGTAATATAAAGTATCTTTAAGTATCTACAGTACAACATATGGTTATTAGCTAATTTCCAATATTTTAATTCATATATTGCTTTAACTGAACAGGGGCGATCTCATGCATTTGACTCAAACCTTGTTAATATACAATATTTCTGAAATTTATTTTTCACAAACTTTTTGTGAATATTAATATTAATAATTTTGAGTATTTTTCAAACCTCTTGAACAAAGTCTACAATTTATTCTAATTAGTTGTCAGTCTTTTTGATTTCAATAAAATTATGGTAATAATTGAGATAAATTTCAATGTAAGATACTGTATGTGATGCCAACAAATTGTTATTTGACTTTAATTTATATAAAATTATTTGCTTTCTATTCACTTGAGATCGTAAGCCATTCTCTATGGAGTCACTGATTGACGACAAAAAATACAACTCATAAAAATTTATTACAAATAAAAGCCACATTTTTCTACCTCTCAGATCCCTTATGAGACCAACCCTTATATACTGTATAATTAAGATATCGTTTGAATTGTTTTCTTTATTTATTTAAAAGAAACTACATTTCAAAGACTTAAATAAATATTATCACAAAAAATCAATTTCAATCCCTATTTGAAGTTTTGCATTGTTTTCGCATAAATTGCTACAAAATATACTGTTTTATTATGTTTGGAGACATTATTGATATATCGTCTAATAAAATACTGTAGTATAAATAATAACATAATTACAGTCATTATATGAATAGCACAGTTGGCTCAAGACTTCTTAACAATTTCATCTTTATTATAATCATAAAATTATGATATTATAACTTATGAGAAAATTGCATTCATATAAATATAATTCCTACACTGTATGTGATAATAAATTACATGCAAATGAAAAGCATTGAAAACTTTAATTTTTGTTGGCTCTCTCTCTCTCTCTCTCTCTCTCTCTCCTGTTGAAGACATGCTTTCACACATTTTTCTGACAAATAAATGTATATTTATTCATATAATCATCGAATTAGTATTTTTATCATAAGTTTTGCGTTTAGTATTCTCTCTCTTCTCTAATTTAAATATGAGATAAATTTGCATTTGAGGGAAAATTTTGCTTGAATTTCACAGTTTATGTAACCGATTGGACAGTTTATAAAAGACAGCAAATTACTAATATTTATATATTATATAGTAAATAGTATTTGCCTTCAAGTCATCGGATTTTATCCATTGGAATACATTATCCATTAGTGAACACCAGATATAATATTTCTATTAGTATTGGAATTGAAAGAGAAGTCAATAACTATATTCACAATTTGTATATTTATATGTTATATAAATTATAATATTATGTATTCTTGTTTTGCATATTTCTCAAACAATGATGAATTGCATTGCTTTTAACACGATTCAAGAGTCTGTAGTAAATGTGTAAATAATTACATCTTAAATCAACAAAACAAAATATACTTACTAATATTATTATCATTAATTAATTGTCTATTACTTGATAACCATATTATATAAATAGTTATTAAAGGGTAAAACAATTTACTATATTTTACATTTATATTTTAATATTTAACCAAAAATAAGCACAGAATTTAACTCATCTTAACACTCGATATGTAACTGCATTTTCCAATACTTATATCAAACTTAAATTCCATGGTTTACCAGAATTGACAAAACATGTAATAAATTTATTTAAGTTTGAAAGAATTTGCCAAAATTTGTAAATGCAAAATTCTTGTATTCAAACATAAGTAAAACTTAAAATTAACCAAGCAAATATACTGATTTTATATTATTTATACTACTGGTATAAGTGCTCATATTGTTTGACTTTAAAATCCTCTTTCATATATGAATATAAGATTGCATTTCAATGTACTTTACATATAAAGCTCATCAATTAGTAGTCACACTAATTGACAAAAATATTCACTTATCCTTATTCTTATGCCTAAAGTTATAAATATTATTTTTACTTTGCATTCATTAAGCATATACTGTAAGTTTCACTTGAAATTAATAGCATTTATTTGTGAGATTTATTAACTGAGACGTAAACACATCTAATTGTTTAAATTGAAATTTATTTTAAAGCACTAATTATATAATACATGAACGATAAAAGATATGATAATCAAATGGCATGTTATATGCGTTCAATAACTAAAAAAATACATTATTTATATTCTTGTAATTCTATCACAACTACAACCAAAAAGAGTGCGAAAATTAAAGTTTTTAGAAAATAAAATTTGATATATTTTAAGAAATAACTATTACTGTAAATATTGGTCTTATGAGTGACATTAGGTGTTGGGGTTTGGAGATAGTATACCACTCGGGAGGCATTACTTACGCTCAATGATAGAGCCATACCTACCAGACCTATCGTCGGGTGGTATTTGAATAAACTCTTTACTCTTCGGCACCCGTTGTTTGAGTGAATATAAACAGACGACCAAATAGTCCATCAAATGATAGAGTCATACAAACGAATGGTATATTTATATGGCTTCAGAAGCGCTGGTTTTAATGGTCTCGACGTTTCTATTTTAAAAATCGATGGCAACGGAGAAAAAAATATATCTGACTTTTTTGTGCCGCAGTTAACAAATGGAGACATGATTTCATTGGCAGTCGGGAGAGCACAGGAAACTAAAACCATTTCTTTATTCACTGTCTGTATTGTTATTTCAAATGTAATCAAAACCTTTTTTCTGTCGTTTTTTTCTCTTCCCTTTCTCTGTGTCGAAAAATACTAAAAACTCCTTTCTTTCCCTAAACTCTTACACAAACATTAAGACAAATAATGGTTTTCCAAATGTTTGATTTGCAAATTATATACAAAAAGGCATATCTCATGCGAAGCGCGTTTATTCGCCGCTATTTATATCCCTTTTGTCTTGTTTTTTGTGTTTAAAAGTATTTACTTTTAGATCACGAGTGCTACTGAGGTATGACTTGATTTTTGTGGGCAATTCTCCGATTACTATAGATTTACACTTATCTATCGGTTTTATAAATTTTTTATTTAACAACAAACACCAATCAATACATTCTATTATTATATTCTGTCTTTGTGTTTAAACTAGTAATTAATTATATATTAGCAAAAAAAGTATAGTATTTGAAAATTAAATTTAGGCTTTTTGAAAAGCCCTTTAAAATAGTTTTGATTTAAAGAATATTCCAGAAAATACTGCCATAATATAAAAGACATTAGATTTTTATACATAATTTATAAGATTTACGATATATGACAAAAATTTGATCAATGATTTTGAATGATTAAGATTCTTAGGTTTTATGTCTACACAGGTATTGTATAAACAAACAAACATTAAGACAAATAATGGTTTTCCAAATGTTTGATTTGCAAATTATATACAAAAAGGCATATCTCATGCGAAGCGCGTTTATTCGCCGCTATTTATATCCCTTTTGTCTTGTTTTTTGTGTTGTGTTTAAAAGTATTTACTTTTAGATCACGAGTGCTATTGAGGTATGACTTGATTTTTGTGGGCAATTCTCCGATTACTATAGATTTACACTTATCTATCGGTTTTATAAATTTTTTATTTAACAACAAAACACCAATCAATACATTCTATTATGATATTCTGTATTTGTGTTTAAACTTGTAATTAATTATATATTAGCAAAAAAAAGTATAGTATTTGAAAATTAAATTTAGGCTTTTTGAAAAGCCCTTTTAAAATAGTTTTGATTTAAAGAATATTCCAGAAAAATACTGCCATAATATAAAAGACATTAGATTTTTATACATAATTTATAAGATTTACGATATATGACAAAAATTTGATCAATGATTTTGAATGATTAAGATTCTTAGGTTTTATGTCTACACAGGTATTGTATAAACAATTCAAATTATTTTATTTTTGTTTCATAGATTTTCTGTGTTCAAAAATATTGATTTTTCAGTATATATCGTATCCAATGATATCTAATATTACAGTTAATGATAAAAAACTTTCAATTTTCACAACAGAATTCACATTAAGTAATGTACTGTCCTCTCTCTCTCTCTCTCTCTCTATTTATTTATTTTTCATTCTTTCTCTCTTCCAATGTTTTTGCTCTCACTTTCAGTTGTTTCGCTTTTTCATTACATAAATGGTTCAAATCATACAAAGTTTGCAATCATTGTTACAAAATGAAGGATTGTTTCCTTAAAATAACTTTTGATTGCGTTCTCCAAATGTCGCGAATATTTCTAAGAAATTTAATATAAAAATCCCATACATTTCTATTGGGAGAGAAGTTTGGTTTGTAAGTTGTGTCCGAGAAATATGTTTCACTTTTAGTTACTGTATAACGATCGCAACACAAACAATAAAAAAACCTTTGGTTTGACTTAAATAACTTTTAGAGACAATGTTTAGTTGAGTTATAAAAACGTTTACTTTTGTTTCGGAGAAAAACAAACAAACTTTTGTTATAAACTTCTTTATCAAAGGTTTTCATATAAAATTTAATAAATGTTATAAGGATAAGGCTATCAACTAATAGGTTACTGGGCCCCGCTGGCCTGGTCACCATTTGACATGGATATTATAACACATGCCAAGAGGTCTTCGTATCTCTCTTCCAATGTTTTTGCTCTCACTTTCAGTTGTTTCGCTTTTTCATTACATAAATGGTTCAAATCATACAAAGTTTGCAATCATTGTTACAAAATGAAGGATTGTTTTCTTAAAATAACTTTTGATTGCGTTCTCCAAATGTCGCGAATATTTCAAAGAAATTTAATATAAAAATCCCATACATTTCTATTGGGAAAGAAGTTTGGTTTGTAAGTTGTGTCCGAGAAATATGTTTCACTTTCAGTTACTGTATAACAATCGCAACACAAACAATAAAAAAAACCTTTGGTTTGACTTAAATAACTTTTAGAGACAATGTTTAGTTGAGTTATAAAAACGTTTACTTTTGTTTTGGAGAAAGACAAACAAACTTTTGTTATAAACTTCTTTATCAAAGGTTCCCGTATAAAATTTAATAAATGTTATAATTTTATTAATGTTTGCATATTTTAAATATAAAAATTTAATAAATAGTTATCCATTTAAGAACTCATTGAAAACTAAAATCATTTGACCAGAAATGAAAATTACAAATAGGATTTAATGATATAATAATTGTATTTTGTATTAAAACATAATTGCATTATTAATAGGATTATCGCAAGGAAATTGAAATTTTAAAGCGGATTATCCAATAAATGTCAATTTATTTTTCTACACATTTATTAGGAAATTATATACAATTATATTTATTTATAAATTATGATCCAAATCCAATTTTATTAAATTAATTTTAAACCATTTTAATTGAATAACAAATATTATGTGCTTTACTGTATATAATTTATTATATGAATTTCTCTGTGCAAGAAACACCGATCTCTGAATGCTTTCATAGCACTAATGCTTCACTGCAATATTATCAAAGGAGGCAATGCTTAACTGTAATGCTTCAGTATAACTCATAGCCACGCTT
>CAJPIZ010002234.1:0-14158 GCA_905368565.1 Medioppia subpectinata
TTGTGTCGTGTGTTTAACACAACTAAATCTCAATATAATTATTAGTTTCTATAATGTTATGATAATTTCATTTCCTTCCTGGCCTCAGGCTATTCCCTCTCTTTCTCTGTTAAGTCACTTTCGAGCCGTCATAAAAAGCATCTCAAACACCACCACTCGAACCCATTCCTCCGGTCCGAACCCATGAGATTCCGGTTAAATTGAATTCTTCTCATTTCTCTATTCATTGTCTTCTCAAACAACACATTCTCGTCATAACTATTCGTTCGGCTTTCAAATCACTATTCATTATGAGATTAAATCGTGATTTACATAACATTGTTAAGAAATTAATACATAAATTAGCATTTGTTTAGTATAGTGTTGAATAATTAGCTAAAATATTCAATTAATATGGGATTATATAGATTATTCTTCAGCTCTTAATTGTCGCCGAACTATATGTATATGTTTTAAAGAAAATGGAGTGTATGTATAGCCGATCCACACCAACCATACACTATATGATACACACATTGCATAGAGACTGTGGAGTTTGTTTGTCACTTCCGGTGCCGCAGACATTAAGCGACTGAATTGTCACATCGAGTGGTCTATGTTTTTGCACTCTAGCATTGGTGTAGTGTTACCATCGATGGCACCATAATTACAGTACATATTAAATTCTATACTCATTTCCATACAAATAACTGTCAAAATATTATAATTTACAACAGTATTGGTTAAAAACACATTACGTATATTAAAATAATTTATTTTCAGATTTCTTAATATTTTTCAAATCCTTTGACTTTATTTCAAGAGAAATAAAGTGTGTTTTCTGGCAAATATTGTCGACTTTCTAACAAAACTAAACTAAACGTTAAGTTTTAGTATTTTTGTAGAAAATAGTAAGCATTTCAGTATTTGTTATAAATTGAATGAGTATTGAGTGAAAAATATGTTTGGATCGGAAACTAACAAGGGAAATGCAAGTTTTTTCCAATTTACAATTAAATTTAATTCAGTTGTATGTGTAGATTGAGTGGGAATAAAAAATATAAATTCTAAATCTCGGGCTGATAGCCACAAACGGCCGAGATATGACCATTCTAGTGATCGCGCCCATACAGCGTATAGCAATGCAGTACTGGTGATTAGCCCAAGCACTGTGTGAAACACCTTTTTTCAATGCTATACGCCGTATAGACGGGATCACTAGAATGGTCATATATTGACACAATAAAACACTTTAACAGATAAATAGATTGTATTCAATGGAAACAAACAACAATTCATAAGAAATAAAGGAAACAGACAATCAAATTAAAACTACAAAATTTAATGTAAATGTTTATACAATTTGAAAAACAAATAAAATTATTATATATAAAATTAACATTTTTAATAAATAATTAAGTTTAAAGTCGTTTCAAGCTTAAACTTCGGGAAATATTAAAAATTAATGCCTTATTAAATGATAAATTATTATTTAAATTTAACTTAACTTTATTTTAATTTCATTGTTGATAATATAATAATTATTAAGTACTAACTTAAATCGTAAAATCATATAACAAATGCACAAATTATTGTTATCTGATATTTGAAACTTTAGACAAATTTTTAAAATTATTAAATGATTTTGTAATATTTGTTGATTTATATCAATGTTGATAATTAAATAACATACTATTGTTTTAAATATTTAGACAATTTATTTATTATTTTAAAAATTGATTGCAACCAATGAAACGAAATGTTTATAAAACTACTGTTTAATACATGTTATATTTTACCAATAAAATTATAAAATACTTTAAAATAGTTGTAACTCGTAAATACAAAATATTATTATAATTAATCAGAAAACTATTTCTAATTAATTCCTAAACTAAATATTCTTGAGCTCATGTTTCTATTTGTTTAAAGTCTGGACTCCAGTACAACACAAAGTATTAAGTTAGTTGTTTTATTAATAGTTAATTAGTAAGTTAATACTAATTGGAATTTTTGTGTTGCATTATGCAACTTGTATATAATTGTTAGAAATTATGGCAAATACTTAAATATAAATTATGAACACTATTTATATTTATGATTTATAAATGAAGTGCCGAACAGGTCTACCGTCTGTCCATTTGTTTCATAGAATCACAATTGGATGCAAAGTGTTGTTTGTATTGACAAAAAAGCGATCGAAACATAGAGATAATGAAAACGATTTTTGTGGCCTTGAGTTTGGAATCGGTTTTAAATGTATTCATTTGAAACGAGTTTTGAGTTTTGTCTTCCAGTCTTTCATTTGCCATAAGTCTTATATAACGGCAAACGCCTTAACCTTAGTTCCAATATATTGAGGCATAAGTTGTGAATCGGTTTTAAATGTATTCATTTGAAACGAGTTTTGAGTTTTGTCTTCCAGTCTTTCATTTGCCATAAGTCTTATATAACGGCAAACGCCTTAACCTTAGTTCCAATATATTGAGGCATAAGTTGTGAGTCATTTGAAAACTTCTCTTTTTTCTTCTCATTTCAGGGGAAGAAGTGCTCAGATTTTTAATATAAATTCGTAATCAAATACATTAAACATTATATTTAATAAAATAAATAAATAATACTTTTGTTTGCATCACATAATTATAATATTCTCTTTAATTCAGCTTAAATTAAATACTATTACATTATTATTAAATTAAAAAACAGTTGTATTTGAAATTTAGATGTATTTTAAATTAATTTGAGAGCTGTTTATCATTTGGATAGCAGAGAACAACTCAATAAATAGTAATTTTTCTAAAATAATAGATTGTTTAAAATATAAGTACAAAATAAAACAAGACTTAAAAACAAATCTAAAAAGTGCTGCTCTTTTTTGCATAGGATTTGTTGGAAAGTAATTCAAAAACAATTTAATTTAAATTTAAGTCCCTTTAAGAGCTGCCCAAAGCTTGGATATAAGAGAAGAATTGGCCGTTCATTAAATGGCACAATGAGTGAGATCTGTGTATACGTTATGATTATATCAATAATTATTAATATATATATATATTTATATAAATTTACAACAAATTCTGTTATTTTTGACAAATCGTAATATAGGGCTGATTGAGGCACGTCTTCAATGGCATTCATTTATAAAAATTATTCCAAAAAACATTTACAGCTTTTTATGGCAATTATGGTGACAATCAGACAAATGAAAGAATGAAACAAATATTTATATTATTAATAAATGAATCCATGAATGAGTTTTAATGCTATGCTATTAATATGTTTTCTATTAATCCTTCACTAATCGGTAGATATGATGTTGAGTTCCAGTTGTTTCCGACACTTCAAACACATATGCAATACATAAAAGTGTTTCCTGTGTTTCGCGGTTCGTCACAACCTATCAAACAATGAGACAATCAATCAAAACAATCAAACAAATGATAGTTGAATGGAGAGTGGATGGGATGTTAAAGGGATAGTACTGTACACTCACTTGCAATATAGTGAAGTTCTCGAGAACAGAGTTCATCATATATTTTTCGGGCAAGTTTTTCAATTTATGTATGAAATTAATCATATATTCACACATCGGAGACCTATGTATGCGGTATACGAACCGTCCGTTTTCAAAGCGCGCGTATTCTGTCTGTAAACGACAAACACATGTTAAGTTTCATTCAAATCAATGTCTGGTTGTTATTGTCATTACTTCTACTTTTTCGACCACTTGTTTGCCAAAAGAGCACACTTTGGTAGAGCAGGTGATCGTCATATTCTCATTGCTTTCGTACTGAGAAGTGACGCCATAGAAGGCTCCGGACTCGTCCAATAGTGAAGTGTTGAGATCTGCCCAAAACTTCACCAAAAAGAATGCATTTTGTGGTCCCTTATCGTACAGCTCTTTGAGTCCGCCTTTCTTTTCGGGGAACTTATCATAAATCTGTCGAATGTCTACCGATTCTAGCATTGGGTCGGCATATGTGGGAGAAATGATACCGATGTGAACGAACAGGTGTTTGTCACTGTCGTTGTCGTGTCTTTCCATGAAAGCCGAGAACTCAACTAAACGTAACTTATGGGTAGCGATCGCTCGGCCCTCCCATGCGGGCCCAGAATTCAGGTTATTGTTGCTATTATTGACGTATTGACCACCGGTTGGAGCGTTGAAAGGCTTAATGTCTTCATTATTCGTAGGGCCGGCCGGTTGCCAGAACTGTGCACAACATATATTGGTTAGCATTTATTATAAACCCAATCATTATATTATAAATATATACCGGCGATGGGGTGTAAGGCGTAACCGGAGGTGCAGTTAATCCAAGAGTGGCGAGTCCTGCGGCAGCGGCGGCCACATGAGTGGCCGCGTGATGGACGTGATGTGCGGCCGCTTTGTTCTGAAGTGCGGCGATTTGGGATGAGGTCAACGATTGCAATGCCTTCTCTTTAACGGACTGGTCCTGAGAAGAGTAAAATAGAGAGACTATCTGAGCGCTGGACATCGAGGACATGGATGACATCGATTGAAGCGCTGCCTCTTTATGTACGGAATCCTATTGGGGGCGAAGAGAACAGAACCAAACAAAAACAAACCAAAGTTGCGGAAAAGTGCAAACAATAGGGAGAGGGAGAGAGAGAGGGAGAGCGAGAAAGGAGTAAATGCAACCAAAAGAACGGAATGCATGCGAAACCACACAATAGGATGAGATGTACAGTAATGAGAATGACATGCTTTACTGCCAGTGCTATCATGTGTTCATTGAGTTTATATTACATAAAATCAATATAATGTGTGTTTAATATGTATAATATTTAGTGTTTTATGTATTTAAGGGTTGAATAAGAAAAGAAATAAATGTTTCAATTATTTAAAGAGTAAGTCATCTGAAAAATAATCCACATTTAAAAAGAGATGCAAAGAGTGAAAGAGTGGGTTGAATGCATACAATGATAGGTATAATAATAGCAGAATTTCCTAAATTAAAGTGCAGTCATAAACAAATCTGAGAATAACTTAGTTTGCAATCATATGATAGAGTGAAGTGAATGTGTGTTTGAGTTGTTTGTGTCGAGTAATGGTTAGGGGTATGGAAGCGATGGAAGAGCGCCAATAAAATTGCAATTTTGACAAAAAATCTCAAATTCACTGTTTGTTCACTCATTTCGAGGTTTAGTTTGAGAGGTTATATAAGAGACAGCGTTTCTAATCGTTTTTTAGTTCAATACTATATTACAATCAAATATATCGATACTTACGGTCGACACTTTAATTTTGGATTGAATTTCACGGGCTTTCCTTCGGGCCAACACTTGTATATGACTAGAGACTTGTTTTCGGGTCCGGGTTTTGCCGGTTCGCAGCTTAATATACCGAGCGATCAACTCATTCCGACCTAACAATGTGTGCAATAAATTTTTATTTAAATCTGTTTTATTAAAAGAGAGTAGTATTTCATTTGAATAGATGTGTGAATCGTTGTAAATATAGAGTACAATCATTGAGAAAAATGTAGGGCTCGTACTGAAGGAAATAGTAGTGTATCGGGCCTTCCCTTCCTTACTATACTTTAGAAACTCAAATCAGATGCAAAGCAATGGTTTGAACGTTGAGTCGGGGGGTTATTGGCATTTGTGGCAATTTGTGGACAATAGGTGCACACAAATGATCAATTGGTTGCTTGGGTTCAGGTGTATGCCATTCATATAGAAGTGGGTTTCAGTTGGAATATTGAGCTACAGTTGGGTCACTAGTAATGGCAGATAAGAACTAGATTTGGTTCAGCCTTACAGTAGACGCCTTACAGCTGTCCTCTTGTCGTACAATACATGGAAAGTATGGCACATATGGAGGAGAGAATGGCTTTTGTATTGAGGATTTGAAAAGCAATGTTTAAATTTTCAAATCTAAGGTAATTTAAAAACTCTTTGAATACAACGATCTTTTTTATATATAGAAACAGAAGCAGAACCAGAATTGAGGGACGATTTTTGTATTACATCTTTTATTATTGAAAAAAAACTATTTGAGTAAATATTTCGTGAACACGAATATAACGCATATATAAATATAACAAACAATAGCTATGTTAGAATCTCTGGTAACTTTCAGACAATACATTAAACTACTGAAGAGTACCATATATTATATACAATACTAGACTTAAATGCTATTTAATATAAAGTTTATTATTTATTTTCATATCACTATAGAATGAATTACATAACAGTTATTTATATTAGACTCGTTTTTGTTATCATTTCTATAGAATATAACGAATATAATCAGTAAACGTATTCATGCAATGGGTTTGGTTTGGATAACCATCAAGTGGGTTTCAGTTGGAATATTGAGCTACAGTTGGGTCACTAGTAATGGCAGATAAGAACTAGATTTGGTTCAGCCTTACAGTAGACGCCTTACAGCTGTCCTCTTGTCGTACAATACATGGAAAGTACGGCACATATGGAGGAGAGAATGGCTTTTGTATTGAGGATTTGAAAAGCAATGTTTAAATTTTCAAATCTAAGGTAATTTAAAAACTCTTTGAATACAACGATTTTTTATATATAGAAACAGAAGCAGAACCAGAATTGAGGGACGATTTTTGTATTACATCTTTTATTATTGAAAAAAACTATTTGAGTAAATATTTCGTGAACACGAATATAACGCATATATAAATATAACAAACAATAGCTATGTTTGAATCTCTGGTAACTTTCAGACAATACATTAAACTACTGAAGAGTACCATATATTATATACAATACTAGACTTAAATGCTATTTAATATAAAGTTTATTATTTATTTTCAGATCACTATAGAATGAATTACATAACAGTTATTTATATTAGACTCGTTTTTGTTATCATTTCTATAGAATATAACGAATATAATCAGTAAACGTATTCATGCAATGGGTTTGGTTTGGATAACCATCACAACAGTGCTGTTGAGGAAAGGTATGGATACTGTACGACAACTCTAGCACTACATGTATTGAGTAATGATAAACGCCTAGCAATAGTTACGCCAAACATTATCTATACGTTTATACAATACAAAAAATACTTATGAGTGAAATGCAGTCAAATATATATACTTTATATTTATATATATTATGGCGTATTTATACGTGCATTATATTTATAGCCATATATACACTGGAATTTGTATATAAAAATATATTCAAAGTTTGTGTGGAATGTAAAGAATGCCAACTCATAAGCGAAATGCAAGCCATGCGATGCTATGGGACAGTATTGCAGAGTCTGTATAGTCTGTTCAGTAGTATTGCTCTGCTTTACGATTGCAGACACAGATAGAGAAGATAGAGTGACGTAAGGGATGCTAAGCTCAGATGCCTATTGGATGCAATGCACCATCAAATAGGACTCAGAGGCAGAAGAGAGGAGAGAGTGGAGTAATAGCGCTGTTGTAACGAATGCCGTATCCAAGGAGTAAGGAATGCCAAGAATGTCAGCGATTTAATTACGTTCATCGCATCAAACTTTGAACACATCACTACTCTCTCCCTCTTCTCTTCACAACACATTCAATACGCTTTTCCATTACTTCTAACTTCTCTTAGTTTCCGATCCAAACATATTTTTCACTCAATACTCATTCAATTTATAACAAATACTGAAATGCTTACTATTTTCTACAAAAATACTAAAACTTAACGTTTAGTTTAGTTTTGTTAGAAAGTCGACAATATTTGCCAGAAAACACACTTTATTTCTCTTGAAATAAACTCAAAGGATTTGAAAAATATTAAGAAATCTGAAAATATATTATTTTAATATATGTAATGTATTTTTAACCAATACTGTTGTAAATTATAATATTTTGACAGTTATTTGTATGGAAATGAGTATAGAATTTAATATGTACTGTAATTATGGTGCCATCGATGGTAAGTAACACTACACCAATGCTAGAGTGCAAAAACATAGACCACTCGATGTGACAATTCAGTCGTTTAATGTCTGCGGCACCGGAAGTGACAAACAAACTCCACAGTCTCTATGCAATGTGTGTATCATATAGTGTATGGTTGGTGTGGATCCGCTATACATACACTCCATTTTCTTTAACACATATAACATATAGTTCGGCGACAATTAAGAGCTGAAGAATAATCTATATAATCCCATATTAATTGAATGTTTTAGCTAATTATTCAACACTATAATAAACAAATGCTAATTTATGTATTAATTTCTTAACAATGTTATGTAAATCACGATTTAATCTCATTATGAATAGTGATTTGAGAGCCGAACCAAATAGTTATGACGAGAATGTGTTGTTTGAGAAGACAATGAATCGAGAAATGAGAAGAATTCAATTTAACCGGAATCTCATGGGTTCGGACCGGAGGAATGGGTTCGAGTGGTGGTGTTTGAGATGCTTTTTCTGAGGGCTCGAAAGTGACTTAACAGAGAAAGAGAGGGAATAGCCTGAGGCCAGGAAGGAAATGAAATTATCATAACATTATAGAAACTAATAATTATATTGAGATTTAGTTGTGTTAAACACACGACACAATAACTCAGATCTATGTTCAACATCACGATCTGCTCCACTACTAAATAGTCTCTCATATTAACAACAAAATCAGTTAATACTTATACTGTATTTGAGAGTAAAAATAATTCTCTTCTAACCTATGATGAGATGCACACCAATGAGTGATTCACTCCTTATTTTATGCCTAATTCTAGGCTCGCTTTAGCAGATCGACGACTAAAACCACTTATTCTTGTTATGGTTTATGAATTCATTTAATAGTTTTGACAAAATTTTATGTTTTTAATAATTTTCTTATAAATCGCTTAAAATAATAACACTTTAAATATAAACACAAAATTTTCTTTCAGTTGAAATCATTGTACAAATAATTATTAATTTAAACAAAATTATACATTGGAAAACTCGCATTCAGATCGAGGCCCACAAATAAGTCAAAAAACTTTAAATTTTAAAAATTAGTTTATTATCGGATATACTGTACGATTCGAGTGAAGGACTTCATAATTAATTACAACTAATGTTAAATCATTTACAGTATTATATGTGAAGGACTCGTATGTTTGGGTCAAAATAAAAACAATATAAAGCAAACAGTAGTTAAACACATTGTGAGCCCTATTTAAATAGCTGATTGGTGTACAGGGTTTTGGTTCATTATAGAGAGTTGATTGTATAGACAACTTTCACTGTATTTATAGAGAGACCAAAAGAACATTGAAATACCAATTATGAGCCATAACTTATCAAAGCTTTCAAACAACTCTTGCCATTAATATAAATTCAAAATCAAAAACAAATCCATATATTATTGTGTGATATATTTGTTTTGCATAAAACCTATGCTAAGTTTGAAACGAATATTAATATTCTGTTGCTTCAAATGTTTTAATTTAAAGTTTTCCTGAATTTCTTCTTCTCTCGCAAAACAAAACAAAATGATTAGTCATTTCATTTGCAATCATTTTTAATGATATTTATTATTTTCTCGTATGTTATCATAAGTTATACAAACCTTAAACTCATTTTTGTATAAATTTTCAAACTTGAACTTCAATTCAAAACAAAAACTTGCATTTCTTTTGTCATTAAAAATGAGAATCAAATTTACACAAAATAGTGTTAAACATATAAAAGCAAATTCAGTGTAAACTAATTAATTCGCACAAAACTGCATAATTATCGATAGTATGTGTGAAAATAGATGCTAATCGAGATGTTGAGCAATTAATTGCAAAAACGATTCAAAACTATTGGATATTATTGTGTAAACGAAATGGATTGAAATCGTCAATCATATGATTGGAGGCATTGTTTGGCATAAATGGCAAATAACATGACATTGGATGGGATATGGGATCTCGACTTACCATACATTTTGCCCTCATCTGAGAGAATGATTTTGCGTCGACCACAGGGCGGATATATGGCGAGCGCCTCCTGGAAGCTCTGCTCGATGTCTGGACTCCAGACTCCCTCGGCGTCAGAGCCACCACCAGAACCGTTGAGATCACCGGAACCACCTTTAAGTGAGCCATCTTTGCTCGAGTCGTCGTCATGCGAGTCGTCGGACTCGGCATAATGTGGTGGTGGCGGCGCTCCCCCTCCCCAACCCGGTGGTGCCGCTCCGCCCGACATTAGAACCACAATTGTTGCAGCTATTGATGTATCGATGTATTGACGAAACCGTGATTCGAGTCGAGGATTAATAATTAAAAATAAAATTAAGTCAAAACTAAGTGTAAACTAAACTTCAAAATCAAATAAAAGAAAAACTGGTTTTACAACTCCTTGTGTTAAACAGTGTATTCTGTTAGCCATAGTGTTGGCCATTGTGTGCACTAACTATAAGTACACTATACAGGGCTATGCTGTGTGTGTATAGTGGAGGGTAGTGTTGGCCCAGACATTGAAACAGGTATTGCAACTCAACAGCACTTCCAATAATAGTGTAATCATAATAATAAGAGACCGGAGAGAGCGAGAGGAGAGGGAGAGAGAGCAAGAAAGAGGGAGAGAAAGAGAACGACAGGTGAGTTGTGAGCACTGGAACAGAGGGAGAGGTAGTGAAGGGAAAGGGAGACACAACCACTGCCTGAGAACTGCAGCCATAAGTTTAGCCAATATTTTATAAGAAAAAGACTCAAAACTGAACGGAAACTGAAGGCAAGTCAACAACAGCTCTGAACAAGTGATTCAACTCAAAGACCAGTCGACTCAACACATCCATGACTTCACAGTCCTCTACAGTCCCAACACCACAAAGAGAGGACCAAACAAGGGATACACGAGAGAGACCAAAAGAACATTGAAATACCAATTATGAGCCATAACTTATCAAAGCTTTCAAACAACTCTTACAGTCCTCTACAGTCCCAACACCACAAAGAGAGGACCAAACAAGGGATACACGAGAGAGAGAGAGAGAGAGAGAGAGAGAGAGAGAGAGAGAGGCGAGAGCTACAGAAAAGGCAGATCTGGTTAATAGCGGCTAATAATCGGTACGAAATAAGTGACTAAAAGTGTGAACGAGTTGTCAGTAAATAATGAAAAGACTTTATTATAATAATAGAGGAAAACAATGGTTTGACTATTGAGGCGAAGAGAGGGTCTCTCAACATATGTCTGGCAAATGAGTGATTGAAACCATGTTTTGATGAAATTGTGTGCAAAATATGTATAAAATAGTTGTCATGAAATGATAGGAACGGTAGGAATGGGAGGCTTTGGCCGATCGTTAGTCCAATGGCTTATATGTTATAACACAACACAACACACACTCTCTCAACGCAATCAACAGTTGCTCTGAAAATGCATTCAAATATGAATTCACTTTCCATTCATTCGCACATCACTTGAGTTCACAACACAATCACTAATACTATTACTGTATTAATCAATTCATAACCATTACTAACCATTACTATTACCACTAATTAATACTAATACTAATAATGACAATAACTTACCAGCGATTCAATGATGGCGTGATTTTGAGGGCAAGAGTGCTGAGATGTGGAGAGAAATGGATTGAAAAGTTGTTTTCCACACAAAAATCTTTTGTATATATTTTGCACTGTTTTTAGAGAGAGTTTTGCTTTTGGTTTGAAAGGAATGGCAAATATTTGTGACAAAGAATGCCAACAACTCTAACACCGCATCAAACCATACATTCATCCAATACTACAACCAGCGCTACGCCAGCCCTGACGTCAACCCATACCCACCCACGCCCGGGCCAACACCGCTCCCCCACTCACCCCTCACTCCCGCTCTCAACCACTGCTCCCCCGGAGCCCAACCCTCAGACCCAACGCTTACAACCGGTGACTGACGTCACGACTCGCTGTCTATCGCTATTCGTCGTACGGATTGTGACGACCGATGACTCAGTGCGAGCGTACAGAAGCCGCGCGATTGTTGTGGCGATCATTACGTACTAAATGAATGCGTTTTGTCTACAAATGCATACAATTCTATACAAGTTTTAATGAAATACTTTTCGCGCATTTCTTTGCACTTCTTTTCGATCCGAGAAATGAGTATTAATTTTGACGTAAACTTTGAGTCAAGTCTTCGAGTCTTACAACAAAACCGATAATCCATTCAATTCTATGTCTCTCTCTCTCTCTCTCTCTCTCTCTCTCTCTCTCTCNTTAGAGTTGTTGGCATTCTTTGTCACAAATATTTGCCATTCCTTTCAAACCAAAAGCAAAACTCTCTCTAAAAACAGTGCAAAATATATACAAAAGATTTTTGTGTCGAAAACAACTTTTCAATCCATTTCTCTCCACATCTCAGCACTCTTTGCTCTCAAACTTGACATTCATTTGAATGAATAATTGAATGAAAAGTACAAAACATATGATAAACAGAATTGAAAGTTGTTTTTGAATTAACAATAGTTTTAAATGAATGGAAAAAGTGTTGGAAATAATGAAATGATTGCTATATTTGAGGCAATAATAGCCGAAAGGCATTAAGACATGACTAATACTGAGCACAAGAACTAATGTTTTGCATAAAGTCTTTGCATTAGTTTTTAGTGGATTTTGATATTCATTTGGTTTGAGTATTGGTTTTGAAACTCGTTTTGAAACAACTAGCTATAGACGTGTTGCACACCTGTGCAGCACTACCTGTGCAACAGTGAGTCCAGTCCACCAGTCTTTGTGGCAACCATTAGGTCTTAAGCTGTTATGCAATGCAAACGACTGTCTCTTTGTTGGAGTAATTGGTTGATGGGTTTGGGGGTCAGAGTTGGCTCCACTTCACCGCTGAGGGGATTATCTGATAGTTTGAACGCTTTTAGCAAATTTGTGATCAAATGATGATATGATAGCAGAAGAGCTCTCTCTTAAGGCTCTTAACACAGCATTCGTGGGAACGATGGGAACGATTCTCAATACAAATCATCGCAAACTTTATGCTAATTGTGAGCATTAAAAGCAAACATTTAATTAACTCAATACTGTCTGCTATGAGGGGTCACATCAGTGATGGCCAGAGGGACCACTTCTTGCCAACCCTTTCCCCACACTTTTCATCGGCGAAACGATTATTAAAAATTAAAAAAGTGTTTTAATTAATGAAACACAGGTTTAATTAGATTTGTTTATAAACTCAGGGTTTGGTAACCAAACTTTGGTTACAACCAAAACGATAAATTATAACATAATTTAATGCATTAATACAGTATAGAAACTTAATACAGTAAACCATTATGATAAACGCATAGAGATAGCTAATAGAAACGAATGAGATTGACAAACTAACCAATAGTTTACGCAAAACTTTATATCCATTCTGTTTATGATATAATGACCATGGTGCGACATTGGTTTTTAAATATGTTTTATTTATTAATAATTAAAAGTAATTATATTTGACTCAAACATTATCCTAAATGCGAGAAACCATTTATTTCATTACATTTAAAAGTCAATTAAAATGATTAAATGTGTAAATAAGCTCGAGTTTAGTACCGGATGTGATATCACTGATGTAACATTTGATATAAATATATAAGTTTTAATAATAATAAAACATTTATTGAAATTTAAGTTTACTTTCGTTTAATTATAATTGTTTTTGAAGTGCAGTCAAGCGATTGAACAAAATTATTGTTATAGTGTTATAGAGTTATAGTTATAGTGATTTCAAACTCAATGACTAATCTCTTGTTATCACTAAAAACACAATTCGTTTTCCCTAACAATTAGTTAACAAAACTATTTCTGATTAACTATTAAATCTATTTAATTCACTATTTTTGCAGCACTTTTACTTTAAATTAATTATTTCCAGAAATGATTTGAATTTTACATAAATTCAATTTTAACAAGAAATCTATTTTTTGCATATAATTAACATTATCTTAGTATTTATTATTAATTGTAAGTTATGTTGAATTGTAATTTACTTAACGTCTACTTTACATTTGTTGTGTACACATTATTTGTCTAATTTTTAACTTACAAAATGTTAGATTATTATTTTTATTTCTATTTGCGGAATATTCTGTAATCTAAGAATATTACTAATACTGTATTATCTCTCTCTCTCTCTCTCTCTCTACGATTGTTGTGTGTCTTTGAAAATAGTTTTGTGCATTAAAATAAGTGTCGATAAGAATCTCTCATATAAAA
>CAJPIZ010002235.1:3342-14156 GCA_905368565.1 Medioppia subpectinata
CAAATTATTTATGTTTACGTTTCAAGCCGTTTGACGATTGGCCAGAATTTCGCGCGGAAACGGTGGCCGATATCCTCTCCAAGCGTTTGTTGGCGTTTGCGATGAAGTCGTCGATGTCGTCGAAGGGCAATGGCTTCGGCTCTGCCTTCTTATTGCAGTCCTTAATGAAGGCCTCGATGTCTGTAATCACTTCGGGCTTCTTCTCGACGGTTGGCTTTTGGCGCTCAAAGAGTTTCTCGAAGTGTTTGTGTTTGCTTTGCTCTGCTTTGCACTTCGGTTTGGGCCGATAGTTGTTGGCCACCGAACGCGAGTTTGTGGCCGCCATTCGCGACGGGTTGTCATCAGAGGTATATTTGTTGTCATAATTACTACTTATTCTATCACTGGTTTCCGCTTTGACCGACAGTTCGTCGAAACCGTCTCTACTTCGGGAGCCGTTAGTTTCGCCCTCAAAAACTTCTTTATCTCTATCGTAATCGGTGTCCCGATTGGGACCATCTCTGGCCTCTCCATCGCGTCCTCTATTGTCGTAATCTCTTCCGCGATCCCAATCTGAGTGTCCATCGAAGGGTCGGCCCCTTCTGTTGTGAATAGGAAGCGACCATTTGATGCCACTGTTGGCGATGGGAGTGAAACCCGTTTCTCCGGTCTTTTCGTTAATGTCGTCGCCTTTAAACTGAACGAAGTTATCATCTTTTGAGTAGAAATGGCTGCCAAACATCGGTCCGTTGTTTCGGCGGACAATCGGCCGCTTCAGCATTGGATTGTCTTTCATGTCATTAATGGCCGAAACCTTTTCCATCATTCGGTCGTCAAATAATCCCAATTCTTTCAATTGTCTCATCTTCTGGTCAAACAACTCATCCACGTTTGGGTCCACACCGTTGTCCTCCTCCTCCTCTTCGGGCGGTACCGCCTCTTCGGCGGTCGGGCTTTCAGACATTGGATCCGACGATGAGTTGTGTTCAGTGGTTAGCAAATGATAATAAAGTCTTCACAACAACACAAACCACTGTTCAATGTCTGCACTTAACACAACTCAACACTCATTTCCGGCAATAATTACGTCAAACACTCAATGCTTTTCTCTTTTGTTGGAAAAGTTTTTTATTACAAATTATTTAATTATTAATTAATCATAAATTTTATAAAATAATAATTAATAAAATTTAATACTTAATTAAATCTCAACTAATTTGCGTTTATGGTTATTCAAATAATTGTTATTTTATTTGTAAACTTTCAAAATTTTAAAGATTTTTATATAAATTTGTATTTTCTATTTCTAAATCAATTTTTAAATAATTGTAACTCTTTTATCAACTTTTGGTATTATTTAACAATTGCTTCAATCATTTCGACCGCTCTTTGAATGCTTTCAGAGCTTAACATATGTTTTGAAGCGACGGATAATCTCTGTTTCATTTCCGATTCATTCAATAGCTTTTCGATTGAATCCAATAATTCTTCTTCAGAACAGTTGTACGGATCAAGTCTTAGACCGAAACCCTTTTCCATAACTCTTTGTGCGCTATCGAACTGATCGGTGAATAATGGCATTACAAGCATTAGTTTCCCGTAACTGAATGTTTCGGTCACAGAGTTGTTCCCGCCGTGAGTTATGACCACATCTACTAATGGCAACACTAGTATTATTTAATGCATTTATTTATGCTTTTAGTTTCAATTAATAAGAATGTCGTAAATATAAACTTTTGTTTAAAATAAGTGAGCAAATCATTACATATTGGTATTTCAATTGAATATAAATTGATGTGAATGGCAATCAAATAAACACTTTATTAAAATAAGAGAAGTGCATCCGTATTATCATTTCATTAACAGTTAAGGTAAGTAAAAGTAATTTAAATAAACTCATAAATAGTGGACAATATTAATTGATAACAATATAATAATTTAAAACATTTTCATTATATAATTCTTGTAATCAACGTAAACTTTATATAAAATTTAAATTATATAACAAATTCTTATTAATTATGGATAAAATTTAAGCACAACATTAAAAACATTAAACCGGTATTGCAACAAAACAATTATGAAAAACTAGGTATTTTTGGTTTCAATACACGTAAAGTGGCGCTCAATTGTGTATTGAATGATGTGTTTGTTTGAAGTGAGAACTTAATTGTCGTTTGGAAATGAATGTAATCTCACATCCAATGTATTGACACTTAAATCGATTATCGCTTTCATGTAAAATGTAATGCCTTTTAAGCGAACCTAAAAGTAATGTTTATAAGAATTAAACAAAATATTCAAACATTAATGACGTGGAGTTTGCCTTTAAATTTGAATGTCTTCCCACATCCGTCCCAATTGCAGGTGAAGTCAGCGGTTCCCCTGTGAACCACTCCATGACGTATACGCGATGACAGCGAGCGGAACCTAATGTCCAAATATTCACGCAATTTATTAACAATACATTCATTGTATTTTAAAGAGACATACATTGCTTCACATCCGGGCCTTAAATCAGTAAAAAAATTAAACACATAATTAATTTATTAATCTGTAAATTGCAATGACAAATATATAAAGAGTTAATACCACTCGCATTTGTAGGGCTTCTCATTTGTATGGATCAAACAGTGATGTTTCAAATTAGAATTACTTCTAAATGCCTGTCCACATGACGGCCAGTCGCACGCAAACGGTTTCAATCCCTCGTGACTCGCCTTATGGACAATGAGATGAGTGTTTCTATCAAACGGTAAATTAAGTGTTAAACAATATTGAGATTAAGGAGCAAATAAGCGCACCGATAGAAACTGGACTCACATCCCGGCCAAACACATCTATCATTAGACATAATTAACGCTATAATTAATAAATGAAATTCAATAAAATTAATCATTTAATCACTTAAAAGGTTTGATTCCTTTGTGTTTCATTTTATGTTCGGCTAAACCGCGATATCGATCGCTAGAATACGAACAGTCCTTCAGATCACACGTAAACACCTCTCGAGTCCTGTCATACATATCGTCGTGAGTGTTGCGGATGTGATCCAAGAGTCGCTTCTTCACAGAAAACTTCAGATCACATGCAATGCACTCAATCGTCACATTCATCACTGATTTGTCGTCCATTTCATTGTCAACTAAATTGGGGTTAAATATCACACAAGTATTGAAATGAAATCCGATATTAGGTTAACATAAATACAAACCATAATTTGAATGCAAATCACTCTTAGAATTATTGTCAACGCTTTTGGGATCAATTAATGACACTTTAGTGGGACTATTCTGAACACGATTACCACTGCTTGTGGACCTGTTATTATTGATTTGTCGTATGATTTGACTCTCGATCGCAATTCTCTTCAACTTGTGAGCCCTGTCTTCGCCCCCACTCTTCCGTCTATTACTTACAACCGCTCTAACAGTCATCGGAGGTATCGATAATCTCAAACTCGTTGGTCGACGAGCGGGTCTTCGGATGTGTATTGAGTGTTGGAATCGCTGTCTGAGACACTTATAAGTGGTCTCGAGTCGATTGAAGGCCAACTTCTGGGCCAACGTTTGACTGCATTTGCAGTTATGATTCAATTGTTTGAAATGAAGTCTCAGTTCTTGTAATAAATGCAGACATTTGTCGGCAAAACATAATTCATTGTAAAGACGACTGTTTTCTGTCCGCAACTCTTCCAACACATCCTTCACTTCAATCACAGCCGACATGTCTTTCCGTGTCTTTTGGCACCGATTTTGCACTCAATTTGTGTCCACTTTTGGCCACAATTTACACAATAATTGCAATCAAATTGTTTTGCAATGAAATGTAAACAAACGTTAGTTTCGGGGGTTTTCTCGACATTGCGTTCACTTTTCACTCCAAAAGTTATAAAAGTTTTCATAACTTTTAAATTTAATTGAATTGGCGGCAAACAGAGTGAGACTATCAGATATGCATTTGAACAAGGCAATAATGAGTATTAAAAATAATGTATTACTAATAATTACGGAGGAAACTTTAGTACACTTTTAGTACAAAAAACTATATATTAAAGTGTAAAGTTGTATTGACACCAAAATTGTTATTAATAGGTCTGTTAGCGTTACCCAAGAGACACCGACACGGAGGTAGACCTTTGTCTCTCACTATTTGTTTCCGCGGTTTGGTTCCGCCCGTCTCATAGTTACAGTCTTAGAGGTGCAGACTATCACATTATTATCACTTTTGTCTTTTGTTGAGATTAAGATTGTAAAGACAATAGAAAGATCTCAAGCAGTTCTCATCAGTGAAAGACTTTCTATTGTCTCGAAAAAATGCTTTGTATTGAGAGAAAGATCTTTCGACTTCACATGTGGTGACCGGGGCTTTAATAAACAGTTTTGTATCAAATGGAAAAGTATTAGTTTTCTGATTAGAATTGATTGCATTGATTGACTTCATGTCTTCATAACCGGGATTTGATGTTAAGATATCTGTAAGACGAGTTATTGCAAAGTTATCATATACTGTAAATTCTTTAATAATTGTTTCAATTAAATTCAAACTATCGGCAAGTGTTATATCGTTCGATTCTAGTTGTTTAATCAATGCGTTCATGGTTGCAAATTGTATTGCAATTGAATCTAATTGTTGTCTCAATTCGTTGGACTGTGTATTAATAAGCTTTTGAGTGTTTTCAACGGCTTTAGAAGATACCTCAAGCAAATTAAATACAGGAATAATTTGATCGAAGTATTTGGCATAATGTGCCACTGCATTATACCATGTTCCCCACCGTGTTGGGACAGGCTGTGGCGGTGCCGGAACGTCTGAACACTCGTTTCGATAGATTAGTTTGTTTTTGAAATTTTTTGTAAAACATTTCTTACTATTTGAAATGAATTCATTGACTAATGGAAATTCATCTCGAATTGATTCCGCTACGTTATGGAGAGCGTGATTAAGACAAGTCATGTGAATAAGATTTGGGAACGCATTTTTCAAGTCTTTTCCGGCTTTAACCATATACGAACCCCTATCGCTAAGAAATAACAAAATCTTTTGGGAAATCAATTCAATTTGAGTGCAATAAAGCATTAATTTGGCAATAATTGTTTCATTGACTGTTAGATAATTTGTTTCAGTTAAATACTCTGAACCCAATAAATAGTGCTCATTAGTCTCACTTCCAAGAATACCAACAATAATATTAATCAAATGTCTTCCGGATGAATCCGTTGTCTCATCCGCTTGAAGCCATAGATAATTATTTGAAATTCGATTCTTTATTTTGTCTTTAATATCTGATTCGATGAATTTGGAGTAATTTCTTAAAGTGTTTCCACACGGCTGTGATATTCCTGTGTATTTTTCCAAAAACAATCTAAGGTTTTCGTTATCTATTTTATGGAAAGGAATATCGGTTGCTGAGAAAGCTTTTGTTAAGTCATAATAATATTCGTTTTTGTCATCAAATCTTGGAANAATCATAACAAAATACATAATAAATAATTGTAAAAAAGATATAATTTATTTAAATGTTTTTATTAACGAATTGTATATTATTTAAAGGAATATAATTAAATTGTGTGTATAATTGATGTAAATATTTAAATCCATAACATATCTATCTTTTTGTCACTCATTTGGTATCACTTAATCATAACATATATCTTATATTAGCGTTGGTTTTGCTTTAATAATATGTTTGAATTATTGGTTTGTTTTACAATATATATTGATTTATGATTTAAATGTCTTTATTGTTACGATTGATTCAAACGTTGATTTAATTCATAATTTAGAGTTTGTATTGAATAGTGTTTTTGAGATATGTTTTTGATTTAATTCCAACCAAAGAGACTAATAATCAATTGATTTATTGTTATCTTAACATTAATATTAAAAACGAGAAAATATTTTGTATAAACCTTTTTTGTATTTCTATATTTCCAATACTCTTATAATTTATTGAATTCCTTTCATTTTAATTATATATGATTTCAGAATTTATAAATCTTTTATTTTTGATTATAAATAAAGTAATTATTAACTGATTTTTAAAGTGATTTTCGTTTCATTTGTTTGCAATTTATTATTGAGAGGTTTGTATGGCTTTTGATTTGGCCGTCGGTTAAAGTGTGATACGGGTCGGGACGGGAACAGGACGAGAACGGGACGGAAATCAGTCATTAGTTGTAATTTATTATTTATAATTAAATTTAAAAGTTATGAAAACTTTTATAACTTTTGGAGTGAAAAGTGAACGCAATGTCGAGAAAACCCCCGAAACTAACGTTTGTTTACATTTCATTGCAAAACAATTTGATTGCAATTATTGTGTAAATTGTGGCCAAAAGTGGACACAAATTGAGTGCAAAATCGGTGCCAAAAGACACGGAAAGACATGTCGGCTGTGATTGAAGTGACGGATGTGTTGGAAGAGTTGCGGACAGAAAACAGTCGTCTTTACAATGAATTGTGTTTTGCCGACAAATGTCTGCATTTATTACAAGAACTGAGACTTCATTTCAAACAATTGAATCATAACTGCAAATGCAGTCAAACGTTGGCCCAGAAGTTGGCCTTCAATCGACTCGAGACCACTTATAAGTGTCTCAGACAGCGATTCCAACACTCAATACACACCCGAAGACCCGCTCGTCGACCAACGAGTCTGAGATTATCGATACCTCCGATGACTGTTAGAGCGGTTGGAAGTAATAGACGGAAGAGTAGGGGCGAAGACAGGGCTCACAAGTTGAAGAGAATTGCGATCGAGAGTCAAATTATACGACAAATCAATAATAACAGGTCCACAATCAGTAGTAATTGTGTCAAGAATAGTCCCACTAAAGTGTCATTAATTGATCCCAAAAGCGTTGACAATAATTCTAAGAGTGATTTGCATTCAAATAATGGTTTGTATTTATGTTAACCTAATATAGGATTTCATTTCAATACTTGTGTGAGATTTAACCCCAATTTAGTTGACAATGAAATGGACAACAAATCAGTGATGAATGTGACGATTGAGTGCATTGGATGTGATCTGAAGTTTTCTGTGAAGAAGCGACTCTTGGATCACATCCGCAACACTCACGACGATATGTATGACAGGACTCGAGAGGTGTTTACGTGTGATCTGAAGGACTGTTCGTATTCTAGCGATCGATACCGCGGTTTAGCCGAACATAAAATGAAACACAAAGGAATCAAACCTTTTAAGTGATTAAATCATTAATTATATTGAATTTTATTTATTAATTATTGCGTTAATTATGTTTAATGATAGATGTGTTTGGCCGGGATGTGAGTCCAGTTTCTATCGGTGCGCTTATTTGCTCCTTAATCTCAATATTGTTTAACACTTAATCTGCCGTTTGATAGAAACACTCATCTCATTGTCCATAAGGCGAGTCACGAGGGATTGAAGCCGTTTGCGTGCGACTGGCCGTCATGTGGACAGGCGTTCAGAAGTAATTCTAATTTGAAACATCACTGTTTGATCCATACAAATGAGAAGCCCTACAAATGCGAGTGGTATTAACTCTTTATATATTTGTCATTACAATTTGCAAATTAATTAAATAATTATGTGTTTAATTTTTTTTTACTGATTTAAGGCCCGGATGTGAAGCAATGTATGTCTATTGAAAATACAATGAATGTATTGTTAGTAAATTGCGTGAATATTTGGACATTAGGTTCCGCTCTCTGTCATCGCGTATACGTCATGGAGTGGTCCACAGGGGAACCGCTGACTTCACCTGCAATTGGGACGGATGTGGGAAGACATTCAAATTTAAAGGCAAATTCCAAGTCATTAATGTTTAAATGTTTTGTTTAATTCTTATAAACATTACTTTTAGGTTCGCTTAAAAGGCATTATATTTTACATGAAAGCGATAATCGATTTAAGTGTCAATACATTGGATGTGAGATTACATTCATTTCCAAACGACAATTAAGTTCTCACTTTAAACAAACACATCATTCAATACACAATTGAGCGCCACTTCACGTGTATTGGAACCAAAGAAACCTAGTTTTTGATAATTATTTTGTTGCAATACCGGTGTAATGTTTTTAATGTTTTGCTTAAATTTTATTTATAATTATTAATTAATAAGAATTTGTTATATAATTTAAATTTTATGTAAAGTTTACTTTGAGTTTTAGTTTGAGTAAAGTTTTAAATTAACCAAGTGTATTTATTTTGCAATAAACCTGAACACTGAAATATGAAAATAGCAAATGTATTGTATAAAAATATACAAAATATTGTAAAATTATTTATATTATATAAATTATATACGAATAAGAAATAAAAAGTAAAATTGAACAATTATTGCAATAAGCTATTAAATCATTAAATTCCCGACAAATTCCGTGAAAGAGATTATAATAATTTAACTAATTTTTAAACTAATTTATCTATCGATGGGTTCTATGGGTTCAATAGATGTGAATCTTATGAAGAGATTTGTGACAATTCTGTCGAAATCCAAACATAAGTTTATTGTTTCGAAAGGATTTCTCGGAAACAAATATGAATTGGCGGACAATATGTGGGGCGAGAACTCAGTTCCGCAGACAAAAGTGTTGCCTTTAGTAGATGTGGTCATAACACACGGCGGCAACAACTCTGTGACCGAAACATTCAGTTACGGGAAACCAATGATTGTAATGCCATTATTCACCGATCAGTTCAATAGCGCACAAAGAGTTATGGAAAAGGGTTTCGGTTTAAGACGTGATCCGTACAACTGTTCTGAAGAAGAATTATTGGATTCAATGGAAAAGCTATTGAATGACTCGGAAATGAAACAGAGATTATCCGTCGCTTCAAAACGTATGTTAAGCTCTGATAGCATTCAAAGAGCGGCCGAAATGATTGAAACAATCGTTAAATAATACCAAAAGTTGATAAAAGAGTTACAATTATTTAAAAATTGGTTTATAAATAGAAAATACAATTTTATATAAAAATCTTGAAAGTTTACGAATAAAATAACGATTATTTAAATAACTATAAACGCAAATGAGTTGAGATTTAATTAAGTATTAAATTTTATGATTAATTAATAATTAAATAATTTGTAATAAAAAAAACTTTTCCAACAAAAGAGAAAAGGATTGAGTATTTGACGTAATTATTGCCTGAAATGAGTGTTGAGTTGTGTTGAGTGCAGACTAGTGTAGCGCCATTTATTCCATATTGCGGACATTTGGCCATATGACCGTCCAAATGCCCGTCATTTTTGGCCATATAAAATGCGTGGCCAAAGTGGGCATATGGCCCGGTTTTTTGGCGTTTATGCGAAAACTACAAAAGTTATAGATGTGAAACGTACTTCACTTTATACTATTGAACTGTACGAGTGTTTTAAGCCATCATTGATTGTTGTGAGTGTTGTCGTTGGCCGTCAGGAATTTTTTAAATAGTTATCCCTATGTGGCCACACAATGCTAAAACATACCAATATGGCGGCTTTATGTTGAAAGTGTTGTCTCTATAACTGCACTCAACCTGTGAGGCCACCGCTCAATAGGACACCCGACATCACGTTAATCCTTTCATTCAGATATAGGTAAAGACAATACCAATGTTTTGTGGAATTATTGGACACGAGTCATCGAAGAGGGGACCAAAGCAATAATGAACTGCAATCACTGACAATAGACTCCAAAAGCATGCCATCAAATACCGGCAACACTAATTCAATTGTAGTGCTATTCAATTGTAGTGATAACCTAATGAGAATTCAATGGGCACTCAATTATCAAATCAAAGAACCAATTGTTGAGTTTGAAAGAGAAGATCGAGATTTGATTGTATTAGACGAACCATTTAGTAAAGAGGACTAATGGCCGGCGACCCGTTATGGTCCGGTGCCTACCGTCTCGATCACTACTATTGATTACTCAAATGATGATTCAAATTAGTGGCCACCGGTCATTAGACTCCGGACCACTAATGCTCTATATTTAGTAATAATTGATTAATTTTGATACACTATTTAGTTTTTATATGCTTTTAATTCAATACTTATAATGTGTTATACATTGCATTAAAGTGTTGCTCCTTATGATTACTTGTGTGTAACCAATGTTTGTCAATAAATCTATTTGAATTGATTTTGTAATGAATTATGGCTTTTAATGGAGTTATGATTAATTGTTGTTTGTTAACATTACAAACAATGTTTCTATTGGCTGCCAATAGATGTCACAAAGTCACATAAATTAAAACACAACTTACGTCGTTATATTATTAATGGTTAATATGACAATATAATTACGTTACTTGTGTGATTCACTATACCACGTGATGTAAACAAAGCCATATGCCGGCCATATGGCGGTCATATGGCGGCAATTTTAGTCATATTTTGCTCCGCCAGATGGATCGAAACACACTACTCACAATCAATACTCAAACGTTTCGTTCAATTCACGAATTATTCTAAACCAATACTCAATACTCCCTTCACTCCCACTCAACAGCTATAGAGCTCTCTCTCTCTCTCTCTCTCTCTCCCTCTCTCGCTCTGCACTTGCATTCATTTCCTCACTTTTCATCACTGATTTGTATTGTTTTTTTTCTACAATTAGTTTCAATGTTTGCATTAAATTGTAAATTCAAAGCAATGAATACTTGTGTTTGAATTGTCTCATAGTTTAGGGAATATGTCGTCGATTGGGAAGTATTGCCGACTGAAGCACAGGTCGAGCGGATGGCAGTGAGAGTGCCCTCCAGTGACCACAATATACACATTGACTCAATTGGCGCCACTTTTCAATCGCTAAATGCTATTTAAATAGCAATTTATTCAATCATTGCATCAATT
>CAJPIZ010002238.1:0-14148 GCA_905368565.1 Medioppia subpectinata
AATTGGATATAAAATAATAATAACAATAATAACATTTTTCAGCCAATAAAACACCATTTATCAAATTCCTTGTCATTTATTTTACACAACATTTTGTCCGTTAATTCAAAAACAGTCTCTCGTTTTTGTCAGTTTTAACAAATCGTATCCAAACTCAACATTTTATCCGAGGAATCGCTTTTAATACATATGTGAAACAAATTGCTTTTTAAAGAATGTGTTCATCGCATAAAATTGCTGAATAAGAAAATGAAACAAATGGATAACAGGGTTGGCAGAGACGGGCTGTGATCGGCGGGACTGGCGTTCGTACAGCTCAACACATCGTACGGTATCTCCGAAATGGGTGTCTTCTCGAGACTCTTTGGCGCAAAACATTTGGTCTCTTTGGGAAGACTGACGACATTAAATCCGCGGCCGTTTACTATCCACTCTCTAAACCATGTGATACCACAGTCGCACACAAACGGATTGTCTGTTTTGGAAATAATATTTTGGTTATTATTATTATAACTTTTGTGCATATCTGTACTTATTGTATACATAGAATGTTTTGAATATTTTATAGTTTGAAATGTTATAATCCATTAGAGAAATGAAGAAAAATTAAAATTTGTTTAAAAACTAAATTTAAAATTTATGACTTTTCAGTGGACTCTCAATTTGTTTAGTCTGAGAGGGAGATCACCGGCGCTAACATAATTCACTCGCCTCTAAAGCTTTACTGCACTGTTATATCGAATTTTTTTTGAGATTTTTATTGCTTTTAGATTTTTGAGAGAAATGTTAGTTTAAAGAAGAAGAAGAGAATAAAATAAATGAGTTTTTGGTGAGGAAATTTCGGAAATTCGTATCAATTCTTAGGTGAACCGTATGTTTCTAATAATGATTACAACAAATACACACAAATGGTATAGTGTTTGGAGAATTGGAGTCACATTTTGAAAGTTAAAATTACGAAAGAAAAGTTTAAATGGATTTTTAAAGTAAAAATAAGAAAACTTTTAAAATGGATTATATTCTGGAAAAATGCAAACACTTATGCAATGCTTTATGACATGATTGTAAAAAATGTGTGTTTTTTGTTGAGATTTACTACTTTTGGAGATTAAAAATAAGATTGAAAGGCGGAAACTATAATAAATCTTTCATTACATAAACATTTATTTAATGTCTAAAATTTTTATAAAAGATATGGTTTTTAGAGGACGTGTCATGAAATTTAAATTAAGGCAGCGTTTGATCTCTTAATAAATAACATACAATTCACGACAAATGCATTGAAATTTGCATTTTTGTGTATTTAGTCTTTTTTGACAAAATGTCTTTTTGCTTTTGATTTAAATATTTATTTTGATTTATTTATGTGCATATTATGGAAATTATATATTACCAGGACGACGCAAACGTAGGCTTTGCCTACATGCACCCATAGACATTACATTAGCCCATTACAATAGAGTGGCCCTACACTGGCCCCTCTGCGTTTCGATGTATATTACTATTTATATGTTGTAATGCGGGTTAACCTATAGTTTTTTGTATATGGATTATTTTATTGTTTTCAATTGATTATTTTGTTCACTATTGGCCTAAAATATCTATTGATTATTACTGTTAATTAATTTGTGTCCAAATCGCATATAAATGTCTGTCCAACCGATGTCTGGCCACCCGTACGGCAGCACATATTAGACATTGCTTTATACAAATTTATAAAAAGCTTATTTGACCCGGTTGTTCACCCGATAAATTAAACACATTTATAATGTAAATGGTATGAGTGGGCATCAATGACCACTGTAGCTAAAAATGTGCCGCGCCCTTGATTGTAGCNACCACAGATACCCATCATTTCTAATGTCTGTGAGAGAAATGGTGTTAAAAATGGCAGATGTCATCAAATCGGGGGTGTCTTCAGATTTTAATCTTAAAATCAAGTTTAATCTTTAATTAGGAAATTGAAAAATTGGTGACACAATGGGAGATAGTATATGATTAATTCAGTGAATAGACCGCTGATCTAAGTTTATTATCTTGAGAATTAAATAGACTTTAATTTTATTACTTGAAACCCGCATTACAAGATATAAACGCTAATATTAATATAAGTTATATATTCTGCATTAATCAAAATGTATGCAGAATATATAAATATATATAAATTAATATAATATGCTTTTTGGATTTGTTTTGAAAAATATTTTTAAAATTACAAATTATTAATAATTTAAGAAAAACATATCAATTAAAATAAATGTGTATAAATATTTATTTACTAATAAAACATGGTATCAAAAAAACTAGATTCTCGTTAATGTTGACAATAATATGAAACGATTACATACCGTGTGTATCAAAAACAGAGAGTGTGTGGAGAAGTGGTGAGAATATTCTGTATGGCATTGACTTTAATTTGTTTGTATGGATATAAAACCAGTCCAGAGATTCCAAGTTATCCAGAGCTCCCGTCTCTATATTATCGATACTATCATATCGTATAAACGAAATGACAATTTATAGCATTAATACAATTGCTGGCAATGAATAAATGGCTCAATAAAACAATTATCACATATATTTTTCTTTCCATTTTCTATATATTGTATACACAATAAAAGTAATAGTAATCCGATTTCAACACATAATCCGGAATCAAATTGAGGGCTCAGTAAAACATTCAAGTCATGTATTTTATAGAAAGGCTATCTTTTAATCTAAAATTCTGTGATAAAGTGAAAAATTGAGATTTTATTTTGAAGTTTGTAAATGTTAACCGTTTTGTTTATGGTATGTATTTTTATGTGCGATAAATACATCAAAATAGCGCAACGTTAAAAAAAACAGTGAATTCAGCAAAAAAAAATCCTTTGTGATTGTAATCAAATTTAACTCAAAAATTTTGTTCACAAAGTTTCAAAATTGTGTGTTTAAAGTATGTTTGATGTAATATAGTGTTGGCTGACTATAATGCAGTTGACAATAAAAATTGGCATTATTTAACATAAGCTCCTGTGCGAGTGGACAGAGACTTTAGATTTTTATAGCTGTTATGGGATATACTGTATTATAATATGGATATTATATTACTGTATATGGATATAACAGGTTGTGACAATAATGGTACACTTATTCTGTACATCAATATATCTGTTTATATATTGACTCTCTTTTAAAAATATATTATAGAAATTGTTTACAAACGGAGAAAATATTCTGTTCATCGAGAGAGCACTTCTCTTACTATACATTAATTGATTTTTTAGAGTTTCCTATTTTTAATGATTTGAGTCAAAAAAAACATAGTCTACACTCGTGTTAGACTCATCTGTTATATAATATTGTGTTTTATATAAAATATTATATGACTATAAGTATAAGTAGTTTTTATAGCGCATAAAAATCGATAAAAGCATTACATTCTGTACAGTATATCGCAAAAGAATGGTTAAGTCGTGTTAGGATTGGTTTTTATAACTTATTATTATATAACTTTTGGTATTACAATGTTATATCATATTTTATTTTAGTATTCAATGATAATGTACGAAAAATGGATAGAAAATTGTTGCGACAAAATCATAATAAATTGATAAATGAAATGAATTTAATGCAAATCATACGACAAAATTCATAACTCACTTATTTTTTTGCAGATAAATAAATTTGAGATTATTTCCAAACGTTGTGAACGAGTCTTTGCTTATAAAAGTAATATTATTGCCTCTGAGGTCCAGTTGTCTCAGTTTTGTCAGATTCCTCAGCGCTGAAGAAGGAATCTCTTCCAAACGATTTTCGCCCAATTTTAACCATTCGAGCGATTCTTTAAATGAGATTTCAATTTTCATTTACGTATTTTTTTTATTGACATAAATGCAGGCAAAATATTTTTATGCAAACCTTCAATGCCTTGGAAAGCATTGATATGTATTTTTGAGATATGATTTCCCTCTAAATCTAATGAATTCAATGCTTCGAAGTTTGAAAATGCATTTTCGTTGAGTTCTTCCAATAAATTGATGGCTAAATTCAAGACATCTAAACTGTGGGCCAATGGTATGCCATCCAACTCGTGGGTAGTGATTGAGCTGATCTTATTTTCATGTAATTGAAGTCTCTGTAAATGAAATCAATATATTTTTATCTCATTATAAGCATTGGATTTAAAATTTTATTCCTATTTTTTCGCTAAAAGCACTCAATCTTAAATCAAAAATCAAATTTATTCACAACTATTTTATTTGCTTTTAAAATTATTTGTTTGAAAATACGGCTCTATTTGTTGAAAGCAGAAACACAACGATATATTTTATTTTTTGTAAATCTCTGCACAACTCATATGAATAATCAGGAATCAGAGATTTATTGCTTACTTGTAATGCTTTTAAATTTTGCAGTGATTTTGAAGGAATAGCTGGTAATAAATTGCCGCCTAAATTAATTCTGGTTAAATTACCGCCGATTCCCGTAAATGCCATCACATCTATTGTCTTGATTTTATTTCCATACATCGATAGCCTTAGAAGCGATATTAAGCCCTTGAAAGCGCCGGCTTTTATTTCTTCAATTAAATTATAATTCAAATTCAGTGATATTAACGCCGACAGGGGTTCGAGTCCTTTGCTCGGGACCTAAATGTTAAGCACTTGCCGTTAAGAGACTTGATTTGCATTTACAATACAATAGAAATATTGAATGACTGAAAACCTCATGCAATCCGTTCTGCGAGAGATCCAATGACTCCAACTGATCGGCTAAAGTGCTAAACGCCGAGTCGTCGATGGATGTGATGTTGCAGTGATGGGCCACCAAATGTCTCACATCGAGTCCGTCCAACAGGAATGTGGGAAATGTCGGCATTTGATTCTTTCTCATCTTTAAATACCACACTATTTGTCCGGTTTGGCCGAAATTCTCCAGCGCTTCCCTCAACTGCTCTAAACGAGCGCCTAATTATGTATTGAATTGAGTGTTACTTTTATTGTGTATTAACTTTTGTTTTTCTCGTTACAAAATTAATTAATTTGTTTCATTAATCAAACGCTCGTCAATATAAATAACAGTCAACTATATTCACAATGCGATCCCTTTTGTATTTAACAGTAAATGTAATTATAGTTTCTATTCATTCAAAATAAATCTAATTATATTTAGGCATCGATTGGCAGTCGAGTCGACTATCAAATAGAGTGCAAATCGACTCAATAAGCGAGTGATGCGATACTAATGCCTAAACCATTATTACTGGTCTCTTATAATATGCGGTTAGCGATGGCTTTCCACACAAATGAACGCCAGTAATGAATTAGGGGTTTCTGTTGCAGTCATTTGATTGAATGATCATAAAAAAGAGTCGATGACATACCTTCACAGGAGACGTCTAATCCTTTGGTAATTTCCTGACACGAACATGGCTTAATTAGTGGTCGCGCCGGACACCCATACCGTGTTTGGCACACATTATACCCAAATAATAGCCATAACGAGAGAAAAAGGCAGAAAACTTTGTTGAATATTGTCCTCAAATCCAAACTCGTCGACATATTCTTGACAATTGCCTCATATAATAGTGTTATTCATTTCGCTTTTGCACTCAATTTTGTGCACTAAATAATGTGAAGAATATTCTGTTCGCAAAATAAATAAATTTAATAAAATATATTCCGTTACTTAATGTTGTTTTTCAGTGAATAAAAAGCATTTTCAGAAATCAATTTATATGAATATTTTTTATTTATATTATGTAATAAATAATATATAATGCGATATATTGTACGATAAAAGTAGCGAAAAGTATTATTTTATGCAAAAATATTTTTCTCTAGGCTTTAGATAAGGCCTAAAAAATGTAATATATTTTCTCTCCTGATTTTTAAATGTGATTTCATTTGCGAGAAAAATAAAACAAGTGCTTTGGATATAAACAATTTAATTTTGAATCATTGCATTGATTTATAACTTGTTGTTTGTATTTGTAGTTCACTTTCAAGTATAGGACGAGAAGTTATATACAACAAGAAATAGCACTTAAGTTCTTAACAATCAATTATTAACTAAAGGACTGAAACATTCTGTTTATGACATCGTTTTGTGATCAATAACTCACTTCTCCCACTCTTTTCAATGCTTATATTAATTTTGTTTGATTTAATATAGAAATTGCAATCTTATTGTTTAATTAAATATCTTATTAGATTTTGCACAACTGATTCTTGTTTGAAGTTTTAATGATTAAAATTGCAATTTTAAAATAAATTGCGAGGAATATTAAAATTTTGAAGAAATGACCTAAAGGCAAATGTTGAAATTAATAAATTATGGTTAATTATATTTGTTTAAAATAAAATAATTATAAACACATAAATTAGTGCTCATAAGAACTTTTGAATATTTAATTAAAAGTTGTAATTTATTTATAAATGATAAATACTTGTTAAATAAATAATTGATAAAATTGTTAAATTAAACCAAAAGCAAGGATTAAAGAATATATTGTCAAACATAAAACACTTTACCGTAAATTATTATTTTAAATGCAATAAAAAGTTATGGCTTAAATTGATGCAAATCCTGATCAAAAGAATCAAGAATTTCAAAACATCTCGTATGAAATATTCTATACTTTATTCAACAGAATAACAAACACTACATAACAATGTTATGAATAAAAAATGATTCTTAAACAACATTTGAAAAATTAGTTAAATTGCTTTCTATGAACAAAAAGGAGGAGAATATGTGTTGTATAATAGAGAAGACAAATGAAAGGCAACACATAATTTGTGAAGAAGTCGTAAACACTTATTGTATTAATCGATTTGCATAGACGGCTGAGCGCACCGTCCGCTCCACTGACTCGATAGACTTGTTTCCTCTGATATGTTATACGATTGCCATTCAGTTCAACAAAAGCTTATCTCAAGAAGAAATCCAATCAATAAGTTCTCAATTCGTTGAATCATTTTATGACTTCTTTCTTATTATAATTACATCAATTGAGGAATGCATTGAAACTATCATTTATTTTTATTATCAAGTTATTTTCATTATAATTTTAAATGCTTTGCATATTATTAATAATTATTTTCATTTAATAACACTTAAAGTAATTATATAATAATAATGTATACCATAATCATTTATCTAATGGCGTGTTGGAAAACACATTATCTATAATTTAAATAATGTTTTTCTTGTGTATATGATGTAAGAATTTGTGAATATTCTTATCGTATATATGATATGCAAAGGAATTGTGTTTCGAAAAGTTTTATTATATACTCAAAGAATTTTAGCAAAAGAGTTGACAAAAAACTCGACTAAAATAATTGCATGTTTCAGAAGGTTTGCAATTTAAATCAATTCTCTGTTTAGTGAAAGTCATGTGATGTACAGAATTAACATATTATTTATTACATAATGCATACATACAGTACAGTGTATTGCATAAAACAAAACGATGAGATAATTTGAATGACAACTTTATAAATGTCATACTTTTTCATTCACTCAAAAAAATTCTCGAAACAAATGTTTTGAATTTGTTATATAAAAATTTATTACATATACAGTAATAAAATTCAATATATTCCAGAGGAATGATTGCAAAATCGGGGCTATATTTCAATTTATTTATTCATACAATTCCTGCTTTGAGAGGCCATTAAATAGTATAGGAATAAAAGGCTAACAGATATCCAATGTTACAAATTATTCAAAGCCATCGCAAAACAAACACTCTTATGGTTAGTCTTATGAATACAAAATGCAGTCCAGAATTGGGTACTAAACGGATATATAAAATAAATTGATTGCTTAATAGTCACACAAAAATAAGTTATAATTAATTGCAAATTATAATTGTTTTATTTTTAATTGATTAAGGTTATAATCAATTATAATAATTATGCAAAATTTGTTTTGCAATTTGGCATTGATTTAAATTATTGGTTATTTTATTTTTGAGTAAAATAATTTGCTTCTAAAAAATACTGTTTTAATATAATAATTGAATAAATATTTTCAACACAAACATGTTTTTAAAAATTTCTTTAAAATTTGCATTTAATTAAATTAAGCGTAAAATTAAATTAACATATAATCCTATTGTATATGAAATTCAATCCTTAAAATCATTTGTATAATAAAGATATTATTATTCTTTAGCCTAAAATGTTTTGCTGTTTTATAAATAATAGTTTCGTTGCGAAAAAAGATATTGATTTCACTAAAACTAAGTTTTAAAAAAATTCCTGAATCTCTTGAGAGTTAAATGGATTGCATTGTGAATGTGGTGTCAGATCTGCTTATATATACAATCGATTCTTGTTATCAATGCTAACGAATCGTAAGTTATTAAACAATACGACAAACTTTTGAAATATTGTTTGTCATCTCAAATAACAATTTAGATATTCTTATAATTAGATTTCAGAAATAATTTAATTTATTATATTTTATGAAACAATTAAAGAAAATAAATCATATTTAGAGAATATAATCCACAATAATTTAATTATTCGTTAAATTTATTAAGTTTTTAACTGTATTTTATGCAAATTAGACATAACAAACCTACCGACACTTATTGCTATGAACTAATATTTGCATTCAAACATTGATATAACAATATGGAAAATTTTTAATTAAATTTTTTATTTATATAATTTTATTTAAGTAATAACAACTAAAATTAATTAACAACTAGTTATTATAAGAGTTTTATTTAAAATTTAATTTATATTTAATGTATAACTTTATTAACAATATATTAAAAATAATAGGAATATGAATATAAAATAAAATGTGGCCAAACATTAACCATAAAACATAAGACAGAATATATAGTTAATGGCAATACATCTAACTTATGTAATATCGTGTTTGATTTTGCCATTTCATTCAATCATCTGTTTTTCCTTTTTTCTTTGTATGTATTTTTATTCATAATTCATGTTTTTTCTGATTAATTATTTTTTCACAAATTTATTGATGTAATAAAAGAATCATTTGTTTTGAGCACGAAATACCTTATCGGGTACTAAACGCTGTAATCACTGACTTTATCATTCATTCAATCAATACTAATAGCTTTCAATTATTAATCCATTTAATAATAATACAAATCTCTAAAATGTTTTTGAAATAAAATATACCGTAAAATTGATTTTAACAAAACATATCATGCATTCGTTTTTAAAATAATATTTTTTAAAAATCTTTTAAAAATGAGTTTCTTTTGATAAATCTATTCATTCATTTCATTCAAAATGTAAAGATTTTTCTCTTTTGATAACAATGTTGGAAATGAAGTGAAGGAATAGATATTATGTTTTAATATAAAAACAGAAGTAATAAAAAAGACTTTCCAGTGTATCAAATGATGATATGTTTGGCAAAGTTAATAGTCGTCAACTGTTTCACTGTTTCCTTATCTATAAAACACTATATAAGTTGACAATAAACAGCACTTATTCCCAAATTCTTATAATATAACTATAAGATAATGTCTAACGTCTTATAACTTGCAAAATAACAATAATATATAATGAGTTAACATTTATTGCCCAAATAGGAGATGACTATAAATTGCAATTAAAATTTATTTTTAACATTAAATTCAAGCAATTCTGTAGAGAATTGCAAACGACAATAGCATCTAATTCTGCATTCATATCATTGTCGCTCATAAGCACTGCTATCCCTGTCATACAAATAAAATGCCATATATTTATAGTCTTATAGAATTGCATTACAGTATAGACATCAAGATTTAAAAGTTTTAATTTTATTTGTTTTTAAAAAATTTTGCAATGATTTTATGACACAAAACTTACCGCTAGTTTAAAGCAGCGATGATTGGCGTGAAATGTGTTGCAAAGAAAGCATATGTTTTAAATGATCTAAAATAGCAATACATAATTCATGTGATATTAAATGATTTTACAGCAAAACGTACGACAAATACTACAATAGTCTATATAAAAAAGCGTTGAACACATCAACGGAATTCTCGCCAATGTTTGGGAAACACATTCACCACTCGGTTGTTGTGTTGCTTTTGATAGAGAGTGGGAGAGATAGAGGGAGAGAGAGAGAAAGAGAGCTTTGTATTCAATGTTCGCTCTCTATTCTAGTTATCATTCAAATAGACGGAAAACACGAAATACTGTTAGAAATTCTGGTATCGATTTCTTCCTTATGATAACTAAACGCTCAAATTTTTGCCTCAAAGTCTTGCGCACAGAACTCACACGGAGTCCAAAATCCACTGACAATTCTCTTAACAGAATATTTTCTCTCATATAATAGTCTATCTCTATATTGTATATATTCTTTGCATTTCTACATAACTGTGGGTTTATTTAGCCTTCTTTTTGCAAAACCAAAATCCATAAACCACTGGAATTTTGTGACCAAATATCTCTTAACAATAGAAATACGTTTAACGATATAATAAATGATCAGTTATTTAGATATGAATTGTCTCGTTGTCTACCAGTGAAACAAGCGTATAATTAATTAGCAAATAATGCATTTATGAATACAATTATCGTTTTGTTCATTCATTAATAATTTACTGAATATATATTTCTCTATTTCTCTCATCTCTCATATGTTGTCTCATTTGTCATTACATAATATGCAAGAAAATACATGATATGAGCACAAAATTAAATTAAATGCTTTTTTGTTGTAAATAATTTATCACATAATATAAAGTATTAAGAAATTTTGTTTTATTAGTTTAAAGTACAGAATGTTTTAATCAATTAATCTTAAATAGAATAGATTTTAATTAAAAATAGATTAATATTTATATCATTTCTAAAATTCAATCAAATCAACGAACAAACAATTGTAAACAGTCTTAACATTTTAGGCAAATATAGAACTTAACAAAAAGCCAATATTTACCGGTATATTAAAAATATTTGTTAGTTTTAAAATAAATTTATTTAAGATCCATTATATAATAAAATTAGTTTTATAAAATTAATTAGTTTTAATTATAATACTCTTTATGTATAGCATAAAATAATTAAATAGTGATTACAGTAACAATCTACTTTATATTGAGTTCTATGTGTTTCACACATTGCATAGCAATAGCTATAATTTCAAAAAATATTATTTTTCACAAATATTTATATAAAAATATTTTTTACAAATGAAAACACATTTAATTCATATAACAATATAATTGTCTAAACATTATTTGATAAAAATAAATAAAAATCAATTTCGATTGAGTTCTTCTATGAGATCATAGAAAGAGGTGACAAACCATTTCGACTCCTTCTTCACCCGCTCTCTGATCTGATTTCCACCGAAACCAATGAATGCGTCCTTAAGTGCCCACAAATGTTAGCATTTCTATCAAAATATATTACAAAATATATGTCTTACCCCCGGAGGACAGGCCTCCAGATCAGTGACTCCGTCGCCAATCATAGTGACGCGTTGATAGCCCTGCAAGTGCTTCAAGTATGCGATCACTTGTGCCTTCCCGTCCTGTTGGGACGTCGGCTCTGTTTCGTCAAAACCCGCATAACTTCCTATACATTGAATGGACGGACAGTTAGTTTGTGTCACAAATACTTAAACCGATGTCTTGTATGGGAACTAACCGTCGAAATAGAATTTGATTCGATTGGCGAATATATTCTTGACGGGAATGTGTAGTTCTTTGGCCACCCCTTCGATCACCGAATAGAAACCCCCGGAAACCAAATACACGTCTATTTCTCGGGCGTGTAATAGATTCACCAGTTCTCTGATAATTACCATTCAATTAATATACTTAATTAACTAATATAAAATTGATGCAAAACTTTATAAAAACAACTTTACTGAAAAAAGTGCACTAGAATTGCACTCATTTAACTGCTTATAAATTAAATGAGATTTCAGTTAAATTCAAAAAACAATTATTTTAACTCAAACTTAAGTTTTATCTCAAACCATATTATATTAAGTGAAGACATGTAAAGACTCACTTAATTCCGGGCGTAAGTCTCGGCGGATGTGTCCGCACGTAATCCTTAAGCATTTGGACATTGGGTTGAATGAGATCCAGGCGTTGCGCCAAAGCCTCCCGAAAACTACAACTTCCTCTCATCGCTCTTCGGGTCCTTTCATACGATTCACAAGTATTTCAATTACAACAAAGTCTTTGCAAACAATCAATAGTTGTCTTACATTTCCATCACTTCTTTCTCTTTGCCGGCAAACTTCGCGATCTCATCGATGGCCTCATCCCTACACACAGTGGAGTCCACATCAAAACACACGGCATCTGATCCGCGAAACAACGCTCTCACCCGACCATCACTTCCTATTGAAGACATGACACAACTTTTCAGACACTGATTAGTGGATAGACAGACGGTTAGACTGAGTCTCAAACTTTCAGACAAATGCTGACAACTTTTATCACTTTTACTATTTTATACACTTTTTTATATATAGATATTATGTAATCTTATAATTACTTATATCTATATATCCTTAATATACAGTAAATGTATAGTAAAATCTCTAACTAAAACTTTATATAACCCTTACGTTATATAACTGCACGAACTGAACACTCGGTTACAGTAAATGTAATGGGAAAAAGTGATGGCAAACATACATTGCAATTATTAATATTCATTGCAAATACATATGTATGATATTATCCGGGTTTGCAATTCAATATATTTAAACATATGGTATATTAAAGTATATATCGACTCAATTTGAACATATGTTACTAATTTTGCATTTGTTTATACATACGAAATACGAGTGCATTTCTGGTACACTATACAGTATTAAAGCCCGGCTGTGCATGGGGTAGATAAAGAAGCAAGGTCAGTATATGGGGCCAACTTTTGAAACTTTGTGCGTATAGTATTAAAATGATAAATGTTGTTTGGATTCATACCATATTGATTGCTATGAATAACAGTACGCCTAACGAGCAAAAGATACTATCATACGATGAAGATAACGACCAAGTTTGAGAATGCACAATTTCGTTTATTTTATTTTACAAATATTTGACTATAAATAACTAATATTTGCATTTGTTATTCTGATGCATGCTTTGTGGCATTTTTGCAACTAGTTCAATTCGCAATAAAGCAATTAATAGTAAATTAAATTTCATTCAATTTGATAAAAAGTGTTATAACATAAAGAGTAAATCTGTAGTCATTAGTGTTTGGATGTATTCGCATGTATTGAATACTGGAATCGCAAGTTTGGGCACATTCTCTGTAATTGATGTCAATTCAGACCTGTTATCACATAAAATGCGTCATATATTGCATCACATGTTATATAATACGGAACTTTAAGGCAGTGAACGACAAACGCATACACTGTTTACGCCATTAGGAAAGGGGTCTATCATTGAGGGCAACAAATGGCGAGAAGGGGGCCATTCATACGGACTATGGGTAACGTTGTTTGTGTTTTGAGTGCATCTAATGTCAAAATAATAGTGAATTAGTGAGCGAGAGATGAAGTGTTGGATAAGAAAGTAATCGCAGCACAAAATTAAAGCGATTTTTTCGAGTTTTAAGCGATTAATGAATGCGTCCTTCAATGCAGTCATTCATTGGATAATCAAACGAATCGAACGTTTGGTTCAATCATTCGGTTGTATAATAATTAGTGCTTTGTTTGAGTGAATGAGTCGTCGAGTCTATGAGTCGTTCAGTGCATCGGATTTATCGTAAAGTTTGCTATTTATATGACATTCAAAGCATCGGTTCATTCATACGATTGCATTCAATCATAACTATTCACACAATACTCACTTGTAGTCCACATATACTATAACTATAGATAACTACAGATATTCTGTAATATAACTTATAATAAGTTATATCGCAATACATATAATACAAAAGTGATTGCTTTGAGAGTTGTGGGCATTTGTCGCAGACATCCAGCGCTTAGTCTTTGTTCAGCGGATCCATTGAAACGACGTTTCGGTATGTCTTCAGTAGGAAGTGATGGTCGGGTGAGAGCGTTGTTTCGCGGATCAGATGCCGTGTGTTTTGATGTGGACTCCACTGTGTGTAGGGATGAGGCCATCGATGAGATCGCGAAGTTTGCCGGCAAAGAGAAGGAAGTGATGGAAATGTAAGACAA
>CAJPIZ010002239.1:0-14145 GCA_905368565.1 Medioppia subpectinata
AACAAAATTTAGCGCACTCTCCCTCTAACACAACCAACGGTTCGGGTTTTAACACAAAATTTGGTGCCATTCTTCTAATCTCCTCTTCGGTCGTCTCGATTCTGTTTACATCAATATTAATATATCTGTATTTATAAACAACTCACACAACGATGTTCTACATTAACCACAATTAGGAAATGCTAATTCATATAGTTGCAATTGTTGTAATTAGGAAATGCTGCTATTTTGTATGTTAGGATGATTTCAATATTGCTATTTTCATAATATTAAATATTTTTAACAATATTTAGTGGTATTTCAATTGTCAAATTTGTTTAGTCAAATCCCATAGGATTAGCATTGCCATATACTCAGCATTACCCATGTTAACCCTAAATCATAGACTTAACATTACCCATAGGATTAGCATAGTAATACCCTTACATTAACAATAGTATTAGTATTGCCATAGACACAGCATTATCCATATAATTATCATCGTCATAGACTTAGCATTACCCATGTTAAACCTATGCTATAGACTTAACATTATCTGTGTTTTATGCTTATGTCGTAGACTTAAACTGTAATTCCATAGAAATAACATGTTAAAGCTTCCCATGCTAATCCTATGAGTCTCCACATGTTAAAGTATAGCTATAGGATTAGCATGATATCTCATGTTAAATTCTATAGGGTGGAAAAAGGGGAAGGGGGCATTACGATTCTATAAACCACATTCTTTATAAATGAATTGTGGTCAAAAACACTTTAATATAAGTGTTACTAACAATTGTGTTGAAGACTCCGTTTCTATCATTCGGTTGATCGCTAATGACATCTCTGTCGGCAACTGTGAAGTCGTTATGAGTGAGGGTCTGGCCTTCACTTTCACTGTAGCCCTGATCTCAGTCTCGCCTTTCGGTGATTTCGCGCGACAAATATATTCTCCAGAATCCTATCGCAGAGAAAAACGTTTATATTTTAGTTTATAGTTTAGAAATACAATTAAAAGTCACTAAATCTAAACTCCAAACCTCTGGATATGCGGACAGTATGTCGAGAGAGACAAAACCAAAGTCGTGTATAGCTTTGTGCCGATGGCCGGAGCGCAAGGGCTGCCCGTTATGGAGCCACTCGACGGTCAACTGGCCATCGCTTATGGGCTCGAGTCGGCACTCGAAGTGAATGTTATCGCCTTCTGTCAAGTGATCCAATGATTTCATTTCTGTGACAAATCGTGGCGTTTGTTGCGACACCTCTTCGGATAAGCCCTCCTGAATGAGAGCGTATTCCTGACGCTTCCAGAGCTGTGACGACACTCCGGGAGGCAATTGACTGTCGACTACGATATCCTTTTTGGCTGTAATTAATTTACCGTTAAATCATAAATGAATTTATAATAACAACCGTTAAATACCCTTCACGTTCACCACAGCCTGCGTTGTGTCCGAACCCCAGGCATTAGTGGCCACACATTTATAAACACCGGAATCGCGTGGGAAAAGCCAATCGATTTCCAGTACAACATATCCAAAGTCGTTAATCGTATGAATTCGTGAGCCTATAAACCAAACAAATCAATACATTTATCAATTATAATCATTGATTAGTGACCGTTAAAAAAGTGATAAAAATATTTAAATTGTTGTAATATTTGAAAATTGCGAGACAAGTGTTCGCTAAATACCCAACAATTTAAACACGATATTTAGGATCGGGTTTCGAATGAAATAGACTTTTCTTGTGTTAAACCCATTGATTACTTAAAATGCCTAAAATTATAGACATTTAAAAGAAATTAAATGATATCTTTGTTTTGTATTAGACTTTAATTCTGTATTTGTTATAATTAGTGAATCCAATATAATTATATATAAAAATATTTTTATAATTATATTATTATTTTCTATTACTGTATATTTGTAATATTTGTTACACTAACCAAAGCTTCATTTTTAAATAAATAATTTATTTGTTTTATAACTTATCTTTAATATTAGGGACTATTAGAAACCCGATCCTAAATATCGTGTTTAAATTGTTTGGTATTTAGCGAACACGTGTCTCGCAATTTTCAAATATTACAACAATTTAAATACTTTTATCACTTTTTTAACGGTCACTAATCATTGATTATAATGTTTAAACATGTTAATTACCAGTGCTTAACGGCTGATCATTTAAATACCACTCGACTCTCATAGTAGAGTCATTGATGGGCTCTAACCTACACTCGAAATGTGCGGAATCGCCCTCTAATTTATCCAAATTTTTAATTTTTGTCATGAATTTGGGCACAACTGGTGGTTGGGTCTCATCTCTTGGACATATTCCAGAAACTCGGTAAACACGGAGGTAAAATACGTATGAAAGCTATATAAGAACGCCATTAACTCTGAGGTAATGTTGGCAGAAGACTGAGAACTGACTCTCAGCTGTCCGCTACCTCAGAACGCCAAACATATTGACCGCTTTGCACACATAGAGACCGGAATCGCGTGGATATGTTTCGGCGATTTCCAGCACAACGTATCCAAAGTCGCTGATTGTCCGGAATCGGGATCCAGTGGTCAGCGGTTTGTCGTTCAAAAACCACTCCACTTTCATCGTGGGATCGCTTACCGGCACTAATCGGGACTCGAAGTGAACGAAATCATTCTCATTGATGGCAATGTCTTTGAGTTGGCTCAAGAACTTCGGCGGCTGTTCTTCAATCGTAGTCCAACTGTCGCTCACTTGTCGTTCAACTGTTTCCTCAAATTGTGACAATTTCTGAAAAGTGGTTTCCGAGCCGTCGGGCAATTGGGTCTCGAGAACCACTTTACGACTCGATTGGCATTTTATGTTACACGTCATGACAGCTTCGCCCGTATTATTGGACGCCCGAACTGAGTACAGACCGCTGTCCTCACTGTAAACCGGATTAATTTCCAACACAACAAAACCAAAGTCGGAAATGGTTCGGATCCTATTACTGGCCCGCAATGGCTGTCCATTTTTCAGCCATTCAATGGTCAGATTCGGGTCATCTGTTGGTGTGATTCTGGTCTCGATATGCAAACCATCGCCTTCTTTAAGATTTGCCACATTTTCGAGCGGAGCCTCAAAACGGGGCAATTCGTACACATATTCTTCCATGTATTCAATTGGCTTCACATTCAGCGACTCTTCGTAATCAATCAAATCCTTAATACCTCTGGCCATCGAAACTGGAAGTTGCGATTCGAGAATCACTTTGGGTTTTGCTATAGAAATGAAATAATATATAAATGATTTCATTTATAATAAAAAGAAATATATGACTAACGTTTGCATTTTAAAGAAGTGGTCACTTTGTCTGAACCGAAGCTATTGGTGGCGACGCACTCATAGACACCGCTATCCCTTTCATCGCAGTCCAAGATGTCGAGCACAACAAACCCGAAATCATTGAATGCCCTAAACCTCTGTCCCGACCGAAGCGGCTCTCCATTCATATACCACTCGATAACAACTCATAGACACCGCTATCCCTTTCATCGCAGTCCAAGATGTCGAGCACAACAAACCCGAAATCATTGAATGCCCTAAACCTCTGTCCCGACCGAAGCGGCTCTCCATTCATATACCACTCGATAACCATTTCTGGATCATTGATGGGAACCAATTGGGTCTCGAAGTGAGCGCTCTGTCCTTCAACTAAATTTGGCAACTCTTTGATTGGACTCAAAAACTTTGGCGATTGACTGGTTGTGGGCACTATTTGGCCCATACTCTGGACATTGGCATAGCCTTCGAGTGCGTGTATTTGTCCCATACTTTCGGTAAGGATGGCGTGTTTGTCCACTTTAGGAGTGGGACTGCACTGTATGTTGAATTTGGTTGTGTCGGAGCCGTATTTGTTGGACGCGACGCATACGTATTCGCCCGAGTCTTCTGAGTGGACGTACGATATATCCATCACTACATACCCAAAATCGGTCACCACTTTGATCCGTGAACTGGGGGTCAGTATAACGCTGTTGTGATACCACTCGACGGTAAGGTTGGGGTCGCCCACCGGCTCTAATTGGCACTCGAAGTGAACGCTTTGTCCCTCTTTTAGGCCCTCCACTGATTGCATTTGGGATATAAAGTGTGGTCTCTCTCCGGGAACCGATTCAATGCACTCCAAGTCAATGTTGAGGGCATCGGTTCCGCAATCATTGGCCGCAACACAAGTATAAGTTCCCGAGTCTTCGGTTCTTATATTGAAAATCTCTAGAATTATATATCCGAACGAATGGATTGTATTGATACGATTGCTGGCCTGAAGTGGCTCTCCTTTGAACAGCCACTCGACAGTCATCGACGTGTCGTCCATCGGTGCGAGACTGGCCTCGATGTGCGCCGATTGGCCTTCCGTTAGGTCTGTCATGTGTTTCGATACTAACGTGATTTTTGGCACTTGAATCGCCTCAAAGTCCTCATCCGATTGGCGATCACTTTTCTGGGCAGTCTTATCGTCGGGTTGTAATGCCTTTCCAGAAGTGACACCTTTTGCTATGACATCGATTTGTGTTGAAGTAAACGCTTCTCCCAATTGATTAGTAGCTCTGAAACATATCATTTATAACATTAATTTTATAACTAGGGTTGTTTCAAATTTTGTTTAAAATAGTCTAATTATTTATTTAATTTTGCCAAGTGATTTATTTTAAAATTTAGCCATGAATTTATCAAATATTCTAAAAAGAAACTATTATAAGGCGATTAATCAATGATTTGATGTGCTTTCATTTGAAAATAGTGGACAAATAAATGTTCTATTTAATTTTATATGTTTAAATTGTAGTAAAAATGTTACCTGTAATTATATTGTGACATATTTCAAAAGTGTTTACTATTACTATAACATTAATTCATAAGATTAGCATTACCCATAGATTTAACATTACTTATAGATTTAGCATTGTCCATACTATGGACTCCATAGACTTAACATTGCCCATAGACTCAGCATTACTCATGTTAATCTTGTCATAGACTTAAGCTGTAATCCCATGCTAAATCACATAGAGTGGGGGCCGAATGATTCTATAAACCACATTGTTCAATGCTGAATTGTGGTTAAATGATCAATTTTTAGTAAATATTTTACTAAATGTTAATAATATAATATAATCGAAATTCAATACTAATTTCTCTACATTAACAACTGTAATGTTGAATTTTTTAAAATCTTGAAATATTAATTATTTTTACAATATTAACTTATTAATACAAGGATAAAACATAACGTAAGAATATCACATAATAAAATTATGTCCACTATTTGTCCACTATTTTTTAAGCGTTTCAGAGTAAAAGTCCGCTATTAAAAATTTTTGATTTGGTAACACTACCTATGACACATGAATTGAATTGTGTGACTGACCTGCAGGTGTAAACACCAGTATCTCTGGTCCAGAGGTCGTGAATATCCATCACAATAAACCCAAAATCACTTGTAGTGGCAAATCGTGAGCCACTGGTTAGCGGCTGTCCGTTGACCAGCCATTCAATGCATAGATTGAGATCGTTTGAGGGCTCGACCCGACACTCCAAATGCAATCCTTCGCTTTCATTCACTTTAAAGCTGTGTTTCAATGGTATAACGAAATACGGTTTTGTAAACTCTGGTTTCGCTTCGGCGGGTATGACTCGTTCAACAGTTGTCTCGAGTTGTTTAATACGCTCTAATCCCTGCTGACCCGTCGGGTGCAGAGTTGTCGTGTCTATTAAGCCCTTTCCCACCACTTTGAGTGATGCGGTGGACACCGACTGACCCTTTGGATTGGACGCCCGACACGTATAGACACCCGAGTCTTCGGGATAAACGTATGCGATATCGACGGACACGTATCCAAAGTCATGAGTGACTGAATATCTGCTTCCGGAAGGCATGGGTTCGCCATTCCTTAGTATCTCGTATTTCATGGTCGGATCGGATGAGGGCTCAACTCTGCACTCGAAGTGCGCGGTTTCGCCCTCTTTTAGATTCAAATCATTCAAATGTGAGACAAAATTCGGTAATTCGGTCTCGAATTCGGGAATTTCGGCTTTCGTTGGTCTGAAGGCTTCGAACTCTTGTATTCGTTGCCAACTTTCGGGATGCAGTGAACGGAAGTCCAGATTCTCGGAGCCTATGATTTGAATATAAAATTATTTCATAACTTTTAAGGGATAAGTATTTTTGATAAAACAATACCTTTGACTTTCAAAGTACACGTGGATATGGCTTCACCCGAATCATTGACAGCTCTGTTATCAAATGACAAATAATTACCTCAAAATTAAATTCATTTTAAATGAAAATAATTAATGAAGACAACGATATATGACCTGCACGTATAAATTCCAGAGTCTTCAGCTTTAATATCCATTATTTCGAGTGATATTAAGCCGAAATCAAATCGTGTGGTTATTCTGGAGCCTAAGACCAAGTATTGGCCATTTTTATGCCACTCGACAATCAGTTTATCGTCATTTGAGGGCTCGATCTGAGCCTCAATAAAGACATAATCGCCTTCTTTTATATCCTTTATACTCGAGAGTTGTCTCGTGAAGACCGGTCTCTCGTATATCTCTTCCGTAGTCTCCGTAACTGTTGTGCGGATATCGGTCTCAAACACTTGTGTTTGTCTAAACGCTTCCGGATGTTGACAATGCATGTCAATCGTCGAAAGAGCTGCCATCATATTGAGATCAATTAGCATTTGTTTGCATTTTTCAATCAAACTATCAATGAATACCTTTGACTCTCAATGAAACCGAAGTGATTGCTTCTCCCGATCTGTTGATGGCTTTAATCATATAAACGCCAGAGTCTTCGGGAACAGTGGACGCGATATCGAGGCAAACATAGCCAAAGTCGTGCGAAGTGGCTATTCTCGAGCCCATCAGCAGTTCTTTGCCATTTAAATACCAGATGAAATCCAAGTCAGGATCGCCAACGGGAACGGCCCGGCACTCAAAGCGCGCCGCCTGTCCTTCGATCAGATCGTGCGGTCCGACCAAAGGTGTCGTAAAGATAGGCTTTTCAAACCATTGTTCGGGTTCTTCTCGCGGACCCATATATTTGGATCTCTCGAGCGCTTGAATTTGTTGCAGTCCTTCGGGATGTTGTGAATGGATCTGAACGGCAGCTTTCGCTACAAATATATAGTATTTTTATAACAAGTGTTTTATTCAATACACATTTTGTGGTATAAGTGCTTACAGTTGACTCTCATGGTAGCCGTAGTGACCGCTTCGCCCATAGAGTTGACGGCGTGTGCCGTATAAACGCCCGCGTCTTCCGGTTGTATTTGAAGGATGTCGAGCGCGACGTAACCGAAATCATTCATTGTTATAAATCTCGATCCTTTAGATAATATTGAAATTACATTTTAACGCTTTATATTAACGCTTAATTTACTGATTGCTGTAAATTACACAAATTGCAAATTTCAATTTGGATCTAGAATTTGAGGATTTAATTAATTAAATTTCAACGGGTAAATCTAATCACCCGATTGGCTGACGGCTTAATTTAGTATTGTTGCCCGAGGTAATCAATCATTTTGACTAAAAACTACAGTAAAACCTCAAAACTAGAGCTGATAAACAATAACACAATAATAATTAGAATTAAAATTCATTTTTTGGCCGAAAAATTCTAGAGTGCACAGATTTTAATTGTTTAAACAAGGATTTACACGCGATGCTAGAATTTAACTATTTGTTCACTATTTGTTACTTTTGCTCTATTTTTAATAAAATAACTTTTTATCGAAAATACTTTATAAGAAATCTATGAAATATATTAAAATTATTGACCTGTTTTGAGGGGTGTGTTGTTGTGATACCACTGGACTTCGAGAGTGGGATCTCCGACGGGAATGAGTTTGGCCTCGAAGTGCGCGGCGTCTGCTTCTAACACATTGTCAATATTTCGTAAGGGAGTCGTGAATACAGGCCTTTGAAATGTAAGCACTTCTTCCTGAACTGTATAACGATATTCGGTTTCCAAAGCATGCAATTTAGGCAAAGCCTCCGAATGCATGCTTTCCGTCTGTATTGAACTCTTTCCTACAATTTTGATCATAAATTTAAGATATATTCAGATAAATATAATTTTGATTGAATGTTTGGACAATACCCTCGACAGTGAGGTTAATAGAAGTGATCACTTCTCCCAACAAATTGGAAGCTTTCACTGAATAACTCCCGGAATCTTCGGGATAAACGTATGCGATATCAAGCGATACGTATCCGAAATCACAGAATGTATGATAACGTGAGCCTAAAAATAAATGCACTTTTCATTTAGCATAATGTTTGATACGGTATAACATTTCCACAGCAAACAACTGACCAGAAATCAAAGTCTTTCCGTTGTGTAAGAATTCAATCTCTAGTTGTGGATCATATGAGGGCTCAACTCTGCACTCGAAGTGGGCTCTCTGGCCCTCATGTAGTCGTGTTGTGCCCTTTAATTTGGACAAAAACATTGGTTCAGTCGGAGGTCTCTCTTCCACTTCTTGCAGTCCTCGAGGTGTCTGTCTTTCCAAGTATTGAATCCTCTCGAGTCCGTCCGGATTAATGGTGTCGTAAATAATGGATCGCTTTTCCGTAACACTGATAGTACAGGTGATTACAGCTTCTCCTAAATCATTGGTAGCCCTAACCATATAAGTTCCCGTGTCTTCCGGATATGCGTACAGTATATCGAGGGCTATATAACCGAAATCATTGGTTAGTCTAAATCGATGGCCAGTTTTGAGCGGAGTTTCGTTGAGAAACCACTCGACAGTCATTGACGGGTCATTGATTGGCTCGAGTCGGCACTCGAGATGTGCCGATTGGCCTTCTCTCAGGTTTTCAATATTTTTCAATGGCTTTGTAAACACCGGTCGACACGTTTCCATCTGAGGCGACAGTCGTTGCCTTACGTGCGGTCTTTCGAGAGCTGCGATTTGCTGAAGACTCTCCTCATGGATAGTGTCGGTGTCGATCACCTTTCGCTGCTCAACACGTATGGAACCGGTGGTGACGGCCTCTCCGGCCTCATTCACGGCACGACACATATAAGTGCCCGAGTCTTCGGGATAGGCGTAGAGGACGTCGAGAGCTACGAAACCGAAATCGTGCAGTGATTTGAAACGGTGTCCGGTTTGGAGCGGAACGCCGTTCACTAACCACTCGACTCTCATCGTCGGGTCGTCGGCGGGGGTGAGAGTGGCCTCCAAATGGAAGGGTTCGCCTTCTTTCAGGTTCTCGTAATTGCGTAAAGAGTTTCCAAACTCTGGTTTATCGACGAAAATGGTGTCGTCGTCTTGGCGTTTGACCCGTCGGGGCGTTTCGAGGGCTCGTATTTTGCTGAGACTACTCGGTTGTATTGAGTCCAATAGTACACTACCCCTGTCCACGACTTTGAGCGTCACTTTGGATGTGTTAAAACCCAAATGATTGGTTGCTTTAATCTCATAATCGCCAGAATCTTCGGGTATGAGAGCCATAACGTCAAGCGCAGCGAATCCAAAGTCAAATAGAGTTCGGTATCTGTTGCCGATCTGTAGGGGATGTCCATTGAGAAGCCACTCGACGGTCATTGTCTGGTCTGGGAAGGGCTCGATTCGGCACTCGAAGTGAGCGCTCTTTCCCTCCTCTCCAACGTTAGGGCCTTTGAGTTCTGTCACAAAATAGGGTTTCCTTTCGGATGTCGTTTCTGTGATCTCTTCTTTTCGGTAGAAATTCCTTCCCTCCAGACATGAGATCTTTTGGACGCTATCGGGGAAAGAGGTGTCGCTTACGATGGACTTCGTGTCCTCGACGTGAAGAGTGGCCGAACAGACGNAGTGACCGCTTCGCCCATAGAGTTGACGGCGTGTGCCGTATAAACGCCCGCGTCTTCCGGTTGTATTTGAAGGATGTCGAGCGCGACGTAACCGAAATCATTCATTGTTATAAATCTCGATCCTTTATATAATATTGAAATTACATTTATATACCGTATTAAACAATTTTTGTTCACTATTTATATCTAAATGTTTGTTACTTTTTACTCTAATTTTAATAAATTAACTTTTTATCAAAAATACTTTCTAAGAAATGTATGAAATATATTGAAATGATTGACCTGTTTTGAGGGGTGTGTTGTTGTGATACCACTGGACTTCGAGAGTGGGATCTCCGACGGGAATGAGTTTGGCCTCGAAGTGCGCGGCGTCTGCTTCTAATACATTGTCGATATTTCGTAAGGGAGTCGTGAATACAGGCCTTTGAAATGTGAGCACTTCTTCCTGAACTGTATAACGATATTCTGTTTCCAAAGCATGCAATTTAGGCAAAGCCTCCGAATGCATGCTTTCCGTCTGTATTGAACTCTTCCCTATAATTTTGATCATAAATTTAATATATATTTAGATAAATATATTTTGATTGAATGTTTGGACAATACCCTCGACAGTGAGGTTAATAGAAGTGATCACTTCTCCCAACAAATTGGAAGCTCTCACTGAATAACTTCCGGAATCTTCGGGATAAACGTATGCGATATCAAGCGATACGTATCCGAAATCACTGAATGTATGATAACGTGAGCCTAAAAATAAATGCAGTTTTCGTTTAGCATAATGTTTGATTCGGTATAACATTTCCACAGCAAACAACTGACCAGAAATCAAAGTCTTTCCGTTGTGTAAGAATTCAATCTCTAGTTGTGGATCATATGAGGGCTCAACTCTGCACTCGAAGTGAGCTCTCTGTCCCTCATGTAGTCGTGTTGTGCCCTTTAATTTGGACAAAAACATTGGTTCAGTCGGAGGTCTCTCTTCCACTTCTTGCAGTCCTCGAGGTGTTTGTCTTTCCAAGTATTGAATCCTCTCGAGTCCGTCCGGATTAATGGTGTCGTAAATAATGGATCGCTTCTCCGTAACACTGATGGTACAAGTTATGACAGCCTCTCCTAAATCATTGGTAGCCCTAACCATATAAGTTCCCGTGTCTTCCGGGTATGCGTACAGTATATCGAGGGCTATATAACCGAAATCATTGGTTAGTCTAAATCGATGGCCAGTTTTGAGCGGAGTTCCGTTGAGAAACCACTCGACAGTCATTGACGGGTCATTGATTGGCTCGAGTCGGCACTCGAGATGCGCCGATTGGCCTTCTCTCAGGTTTTCAAGATTTTTCAATGGCTTCGTAAACACCGGTCGACACGTTTCCATCTGAGGCGACAGGCGTTGCCTTACGTGCGGTCTTTCAAGTGCTTGAATTTGCTGAAGACTCTCCTCATGGATAGTGTCGGTGTCGATCACCTTTCGCTGCTCAACAAGTATGGAACCGGTGGTGACGGCCTCTCCGGCCTCATTCACGGCACGACACATATAAGTGCCCGAGTCTTCGGGATAGGCGTAGAGGACGTCGAGCGCAACGAAACCAAAATCGTGCAGTGATTTGAAACGGTGTCCGGTTTGGAGGGGAACGCCGTTCACTAACCACTCGACTCTCATCGTCGGGTCGTCGGCGGGGGTGAGAGTGGCCTCCAAATGGAAGGGTTCGCCTTCTTTCAGGTTCTCGTAATTGCGTAAAGAGTTTCCAAACTCTGGTTTATCGACGAAAATGGTGTCGTCGTCCTGGCGTTTGACCCGTCGGGGCGTTTCGAGGGCTCGTATTTTGCTGAGACTACTCGGTTGTATTGAGTCCAATAGTACACTACCCCTGTCCACGACTTTGAGCGTCACTTTGGATGTGTTAAAACCCAAATGATTGGTTGCTTTAATCTCATAATCGCCAGAATCTTCGGGTATGAGAGCCATAACGTCGAGCGCAGCGAATCCAAAGTCAAATAGAGTTCGGTATCTGTTGCCGATCTGTAGGGGATGTCCATTGAGAAGCCACTCGACGGTCATTGTCTCGTCTGGGAAGGGCTCGATTCGGCACTCGAAGTGAGCGCTCTTTCCCTCCTCTCCAACGTTAGGGCCTTTGAGTTCTGTCACGAAATAGGGTTTCCTATCGGATGTCGTTTCTGTGATCTCTTCTTTTCGGTAGAAATTCCTTCCCTCCAGACATGAGATCTTTTGGACGGAATCGGGGAAAGAGGTGTCGCTTACGATGGACTTCGTGTCCTCGACGTGAAGAGTGGCCGAACAGACGGCTCCACCGAATCGGTTGCTGGCTTTGCAGGTGAAGGTCCCGCTGTCGGAGGGCTTCACGTACTTGAAGTCGAGGGCGACGTAACCGAAGTCGTTGATTGTGGACATACGGGAGCCGAGCATTAGTGGCGACCCGTTGTGGAACCACTCGACACACATATCGGAGTCGCCGACAGGAATCAAACGCGTCTCGAAGTGTGCGCTTTGGTTCTCAATGAGTCGCAAGTTTCTCATCGGTTGCGTAAACACCGGCGCCTCTGATATCGCTTCCTCTTCTTCGACCACTCGCTCTCTCTTACGCTCGAGTCGTCTAATGCTGGAGAGACTGCCCTCTAATTGAGAGGTTGTGATGAGACTAGAAGTGGGCCGACACTTGAGGAACGCCTGAGTGGTCGCCTCTCCGTAATCATTGACGGCTCTTATGGTATACCTTCCGCTGTCTTCCGCATACGCGTGTCGTATATCGAGTGCCACAAAACCAAAGTCAAAAATCTCGACAAATCTCGAGCCCTGGAGTAATGGTTCGCCATTTTTAAACCACTCGACCTTAAGGGTCGGGTCACCGATGGGTGTCAATTGGCACTCAAAGTGGACGCCATCTCCTTCTGTCACATCTCTATTCTTGGGCGCTGTCGTGAAGACCGGCGCCTGTTTTGTCATGTCGTCGACGTATGAATCTCTGGTATAATATCCGCGTTCTTCCAAATGCTTAGTCTTGGCGTAAGTGTCGGGGAATTGTGACTCCCTATCGATGGAAGCCCTTCCGTGGCATATAATAGTGGCCGACAACTCATCGCTTCCAGACTTATTGGTGATCCGACACGTATAGACTCCGGAGTCCTCTTCAATGATTTGTAGAATTTTGAGCGCAATATAACCGAAATCATAAAACGGTTGAAATCTATGGCCTATTGAACGCGATTTCAATAATAAATTAGTTATTTTGAAAAATAATTTCAATATTAATAAGTTGTTATTCAATACTAGTTTACAGAACCCAATCGCGTGCCCCCTAACCCCCACTTTATACCCTTACCTAACCAAACATAATATAACTATAAATTAACGTTAAACCCGTTGGTGAGGCGATACATACTGTAGTTGCAATTTAATAATGTTTAAATTGCAAATTAAACCCTTGCGAGCGCTTTCAATATTCAATTTTTTACTTTTAAAAAAACTAAATTAAATTGAGTTTATTATCGTGTTGGGGCGAGCTAATTTGCATATTTAATTACTATACCATGTTCACACACAAAAATGAAATATTATATGAACTAACCGACTGGAAGTGGATTCCCGTTATAAAACCACTCGACCGTAAGGTTGGGGTCATTGACGGGTTCGATGCGGCACTCAATGTGTGCCGATTGAAACTCCTGGAGCTCTAGATTACGGAATTTTGTCAAAAACTTTGGTTTTGTTCTTTGGATCTCATCGTCTATTTCAGTCACATCTTTGCGTGTTTTTCGTTTCGTTTCCTCCAAATGCCGGGCATTCATAAAACTGTCCGACATTTCCGTCTCATAGATCACTCGTTGACTCTTTCCGTGGCATAAGAGCTGACACGAGGAGACGGTTTCGCCGAATATATTCCTGGCTTTACAGGTGTAGAGACCGCTGTCTTCGGGATAAACGCAGTGAATGTCTAATGCGATGAAATCAAAGTCAAATTGGGGTCTAAATCGATGCCCAACTGTAATCGGTTGACCGTTTTTGAACCATTCAATTGTGGTCTCGATATCGCCGGTCGACGGCTCGAGACGGCACTCGAGGTGAACGTTCGCCTCTTCTGTAGTCTCGATATTACGCAATGTTTTGGCAAAAACGGGTGGTTTTCCGGCAATGGATTCGGTGTCGATCTCTCTCTTATAGTTACGGCGATCCTCTAAGCGTTGGATTTCGACCAAACTCTCGGAATATTCTGAGTCTCGAACAACACTGGACTGCGAGACAACGGTAATTGAGTTACTGGTCTGAGCGCTTCCCAACCGATTGGTCGCCCGAACCGTGTATTCGCCCG
>CAJPIZ010002240.1:0-14144 GCA_905368565.1 Medioppia subpectinata
AAAAAGTCTATGAAAAGAGTCGAGAAATTCCAGTTGTATTTCCAGTCCAATTCAGACGCCGAGTAATCCCTATTAAATACAAACCAATTATAAGAAAATGAAAACAATTACAAATATAAATAAAACTTAATAATACAACAGTTGTATTACAACTGCTATTAAACTAATTATGGCTAATAACTTGAGGCAAATAACGTCTCAATGTCTGTAAACGCTATTAAAATAAAACTAAAAATTGCATTAAATTACGAGTATATAAAACTTTTTTTTTTGTTGTTTTAAATTTTATTAATAACGTTAATATGGGAATCGGGATGTAGTGGTCATACCAGGGAAAGGTATGGTGATAGTTATGATAGCCCTCGCCATACGACTGAAATGCCACAAAACTATTTTCCCTGTTATTTAAAGAAAAAAACAAAATTAAATAAAACTAAAAACTATTTCACGTAATGAACAGTAACAACGAGATCATACCTGGGATTAATCGTGAGATCGTATGGTTTTTGACCCCACATATGAGCCGCACTGTTGACCAGCCATGTGCTACATATACGGATAGGACAGGGATAGAGGATATAGGGGTAGACAATGAACACAACCATTAAAAATAGATTAGTGGATGAGTTTTCTCAAAAATAAAAATGATCCATATTTTTGTTGTGTTGGGAAAGAGATATAAATAATTTGGTAATTGTCTTGTTTTGAGACACATTTGACGAGTCGTTAATCGAAATCAATATAAAATAAAGTTTTTCTTTATTATTATAACATATTTAGGGTCTTATCTAGAGTTGTATCAAATTTTTTGTTGTAGTGATGAGTAATGGTTACAGAATATACGTGTATATTATTGTTAATCTATATTATAAGGTATGGTTTGACATCAAATGAAGTATTATTTTCTCCTCATTTCTATCATCAATTCTCTTATTTTTAAGTATTTTTTTCTTTATTATTGTTATATTTTTAATTCTTTGTGTGAAATAAGTTTTCTGCGCTATATTTAGCACTCAAATCAGTCTAAATGATGAGAGAGAGAGAGAGAGAGAGCGAGAGAGAAGTGAAATAAAGTCAGATAACAATTGAGACCATACTTTGCAGACAAAACAAAAACACAGATCATTATGAAGAAGAAAATATATAATTTTCATTTTATAAATACCTGTTAAGTATATAACAATATCTGAATAAAACACAAATGAAAAATGAATTGAATAACGTCTCCGACCAACACATATACGGTATGAGTGCCGGTATAATAAGGGCCACAACGACCACAAGTGTTCGGTAGTGTTTGCGTTGAAAGCGTACGACCGGATCGGCCAACAGGTCGTTGAGGTCCACTGTCTGGCCTTTAGTGATCACTTCGGGATGTTTTTTGCACAAAAGCCAACCCATGTGTGAGAAGAAGAAGCCTCTGCTGGCGTTGTGGGGGTCGGCGTCCGTCTCCGAGAACTTATGGTGAACCCTATGGTCGCGACACCAGTCGTACAAATCGTTTTGGACGGCCATTGTGTTCAAGAAGCACAGGAGGATCCGCAACGGCAGAGTCGCTTTGTATGACCGGTGGGCCCATAGACGGTGGGCACCCGCTGTCACCCCCATCCCTGTCATTGTTCGTATTAAATTACATGTTAATGTGAATTATTAATAAGTGAATTATGCTAATTTTAAAATGTAATCATTTATTGAAGCTGCATTTAAATGATTTGAATGAAATTATAGATATTTGAAGCAATAATAGCATAATGTATTAAAAATAAAATAAACATACATGTATTTATATCATATAAATTTTTGTTTTGTTTTTTATATTATAAGTAATCATCAAAATTGACATTAAATATGTTATTTATTTATATATTTAATGCTAACTTTAAACACATTTAAATACATGTTACAAAACTATTTGCAATTAAATGACTCGTAAATGAATTCATGAACAGAATAATAAATTTATACAAAATTCAAGAAATTCTTATATGAAATGCCTTTTAATGACATTTAAAATAAAATCAATTATTTAAAATCAAATTCTGTACCTGATATGAGACAAAACCAATACCAGGCAAACACTGTCTGGTATTTAGCCGATACAATCATTAGGTAAGCGCCATAGAGAGCACCGGCGTGTATAGCACCGATCAATATAACATTTTTCCATACAATACTCATAATATTGTGTTCATTATTAACATTATTAGCACTGATTTGTTTGTCGTTAATGTATTTGATTTCTCGTTCAATCATTAGTGGAGGCATTGTTTTGCTATTTTAAAAATAGTTTGTTATTTAAATCACACAAAAAGTCAATGAATTTAGTTTTACTCACAAAAAAAAGATTATTTTGAGAAAAGTTTTAAAAATATATGAAGACATAAACAAAACAAAATTAGATTAAACACAAGTATTTTAGTTGAAGAAACAAACTCTTAACAATTTATGACAAAATGTTTTAACAACTTTTCAACACGAAAACAAAATATTTATTAAATTATCGTCGAAATCAATACTAAATATATGTTTCGCACATAAAAACATGGTTAAAATTAGACGAAAAAACGGATCATGAAAATTTAATTGTACAAAAAATTGTTATAGTAAATTTTTCATTTCAACATTTATGATATAATTTTGTGAGCACAAAACAAACTTGTTCACTGTTGTCCTAACTATAAAGTATATCTATATATGAGTGAAAAACTTTTATTATTTAACTGTTGGAAAACACTATTGAATGTAGATTTCTCTCAACAAACACACACTTTATCTCTCATTGGTTGTTACGGCACAGGCAATGGTGTGTAACAGTACTGTTAGGTATTGTTACCTAAATTTCATATTCATAAAATATATCGCTCTGTTTTATTACCTTTATATTCATAACATATTGAGATAAACTTCAAATGGTATATAATATTGTTGAGTGTTTAAAGTGGTGGACGACTAACTCCTGTCCCATCAACGCATTACTCCATCCCTCACTCACTCACTTCACTCGCTCTGTCTGTCTCTCACTCGAGGAATATATTATGTTTTATTTGTTTCCTTTCGACTATTATATAACACTTTACATAATTTATATCGATGTGCAGGCATTCAACACTTTGGGGGCTTTTTTTTTATTGATACAGACTTTTCTTGTTGTTGTTATTATTGTTGTTATGGCACATCTGATCCCCAGTTAAAGTTAATATGCATATTCAACAAAGTAACCACGTTAGCGCATTTGAGCACTAATATCGCTTTACATGCAAATTTTTAACACTGATTTTTAACTCAAAATTTTCAGTATTTGGGCTAATAATCACAATACGTATAATGAATGTATTGTACGGGACTATCAATGAAATGTCAGACAATGTAAGCCCTGGTTATGTCTATACAGTTATTAGATATTGCTTTCATACAAGTGTCTGAAAACCACACTTTTTATCCACCAATCGTTGTTCAGATACAATACCATCGAGACTAATAAAATTTACGTTTGAATTTGAATTAAATTTAATCTATAATTAGATATAACTGTAAGAGTGAGGGGAAAAATTGAGCGAATGTTCCTAAGTTTTGAAAAACCCCTTATCATTCAATTTTTAAAATAAAAAATAAAGTACATATAGATATATAACCCAGTGTTTAGTAATGGCGTGACATTTCACATATGACTTAATTATATGTGCATATAGTTCACAAAAAAGGGGTTAATATAATTCTCGATAATAAATACATTATTTCGCAATTATAATGCTGTCAATTGGACTAAAAATCTAAGCTATAATTACCGACACGATTTAGTTGCGAACGTACTAAATACAGAAACAGTACAGTTTATATACGGTGACCACGTTTTAAATTCTATATTGTAATGGTATAATAATGATCGAGTCGGTGGATGTTCACATGATCATTCATTTTATTAATTCAGTTAAACAATTTAATCAATTCCTCTTCTCTCTCTCTCTCTCTCGCACTACAGGTATATTAACTGAAGATTGAATGGCAAAAGAAGGAAAAAACTGTTACACACATAACACGAGAAGTCAATACTTGTAAAAGAAAATTTATACATTTCTGGTGTAAAAGCTAATTGAGAGCAAAATCTCTGCCCAATTATATTCTCATATATTTATCGACAGTAAGAATGAGTTTTTTCTGCCCAAACAAATAGTGTTGTGTGTGTTTTGTGTAGAAATCGGGCAAAAATTTATTTATTGCTATCAATAAAAATTCAATAACAAAAGAGAGGCCTTTTATTTAGCAATAATAATATCGGATAATATAAGTGGTGTGCAGAGTGTGTATCACATGCCAACACCGACCTCTCGTTCAGTCACTTCTCGGCGGCATTTGTTGCACACGATATGAATGAAGAGACGGTTAGGGGTATCACTGTTTAGGCTCTGAGACACTCTCTGTTGTATTGCAATTGTATTGTGATTTTTGTATTGTGTTTCGTGTGTTTGCGATGACTTGAATGGTTCGGCCGATTGGGAGACAAAACTCACTGTTCGTATTGTATGGTTCGGTCGGAGAAGTCATTTGTATGATTGATAAGACAAGTACCACAAAGTGAAAGCCAAACGCCAAACGTCAACCGGTAACTAATGGTAAGTAATATTCGTAGAGAGAGAGAGAGAGAGAGAGAGAGAGAAGGCTGTACTCTATGTATGAAAGATAGCCAAAGATGAGGGGGAGAGCCATAGAGGGAGAGATTTGTGATTAATTTTTTGTTTTAATATATTATATAATAAGGGAGAGAGAGAGAGAGAGAGAGAGAGAGAGAGAGAGTCCTACTAGTGCTGCACCAATACATTGACAACAAAGCCGCTAAACAAGTCGTGTCAATGAAGTAATGCATTGCCAGCGAAGAGATGGTATGAGAGAGACAACCGACTGGTTCTCACCATTCCGTACGAGAATGTGGTCGACGAGAGAGTCGGGGAGAGAGAGACAGAGAGAGCCTTTCTCTGGGGTACGGTTTGTTACAAATATTAAATACCATCAGTGCTTAACTTATGTGAAGCTTTATTCAGACTTATTTGCTGTCTTCTCATCAAAACCGAGTCGTCGGGCTCTGTCTCTCCCCCTATCCCTCAGCACAGGTATGGCTTGTCTTTCAGGTCAACACAAACTTTGCCTCCTTTTTGTGTACATTTTTCTACCGATTCTTTGCGATATTCACTCAACATTTCATTGAAAGCTCTTTATAAATGTGTTTGAAAAGTATGTTTGAAATACAATTTGTGTAAATATGATGTAAGCATTGGTGGGACCAAACATTGCGCACCGATCTGTGCCAAAGGGGTCGTCACGTTATGTGTTGTTAGCCATTAGAGTATTACATAATGCTATTGAAAAATGCATACCTGAATAGCGCACAACACATAACGCAAATTGTTGTGCCTTTTTATTTATCGGTCCATACATTCAATCTTCAGTGTATTATATAATATATTAAAACAAAAAATTAATCACAAATCTCTCCCTCTATGGCTCTCCCCCTCATCTTTGGCTATCTTTCATACATAGAGTACAGCCTTCTCTCTCTCTCTCTCTCTCTCTCTCTCAACTTATTTGCTGTCTTCTCATCAAAACCGAGTCGTCGGGCTCTGTCTCTCCCCCTATCCCTCAGCACAGGTATGGCTTGTCTTTCAGGTCAACACAAACTTTGCCTCCTTTTTGTGTACATTTTTCTGCCGATTCTTTGCGATATTCACTCAACATTTCATTGAAAGCTCTTTATAAATGTGTTTGAAATACAATTTGTGTAAATATGATGTAAGCATTGGTGGGACCAAACATTGCCCACCGATCTGTGCCAAAGGGGTCGTCACGTTATGTGTTGTTAGCCATTAAAGTATTACATAAGGTATTACATAATGCTATTGAAAAATGCATACCTGAATAGCGCACAACACATAACGCAAATTGTTGTGCCTTTTTATTTATCGGTCCATACATTCAATCTTCAGTGTTATTATATAATATATTAAAACAAAAAATTAATCACAAATCTCTCCCTCTATGGCTCTCCCCCTCATCTTTGGCTATCTTTCATACATAGAGTACAGCCTTCTCTCTCTCTCTCTCTCTCTCTCTCTCTCTCTCTCTCTCTCTCTCTCTCTCTCTCTCTCTCNGTACAGTCTCTCTCTCTCTCTCTCTCTCTCTCTCTCTCTCATTCTTCTTATGGCACAACCTTTCATACGCTCCTCTTTTTATTCTCTCTCTCTCTTTTCTTTCTTCAATAATTTTTTCATGATTTGGGAGTAAATCCTTTCAAAAAAGAAATATTAATTGAATTTTCATTACATAGGAAGCAATGCCTGTAATAATATAAAAAATAAGGTCTAAGGGCACTGTTAAGGCACTGGCGATGGCTCAACAAACGAGTCGTCCCTTATATACAATGTTATATAAGATATGTTACTTCACTAAAACACTCCAAACATTTTTCGGGTCAAACTATTTAAAAATTATATAAGTTTTTCTCATTCACTCAATTGTATTGAATTGAGTGATAGAAACGGTGTTGTAATGTATGGACTGAATGAGAGGGCCTATTCGAGCGGTGCATTGGCTTTACCTGTAATAGTGGTACTGTTTTATGAATGAATTGATTGTTTTGATGGCTTTTGTATATATACTGTATGTGTGAGTGTGTGTATGGAGGAGGAAAGGGTCATATAGTGGGCCACAGCCACAGCTAATTTCCTGCCTTCACTGCTAGCCCTTCCTTAAAAACGTGATTTTGGACTCGTTTTCACAATTTCTGGCGAAAAGCACTTTACGCTAGATTTGAGATTCAACTCATAATTCGGTTACCATTCATATAATACAGAGTCCGGTCCACCGGTTCATCCCATCCACACACACACCAGACATATTGTGTGCCATATATTAGACACTCTTTGACTTCAATGGTTATAACATCTAAAGAAAGAAACAGAATCACCTCGATTTTTTTCTGTACCAATTTGTTCAACAATTACAACCAATAAATAAATATATTTTAGTGACTCTAAGCACACAATTTATATTATATAAACTCAATCTCTATCTCAATAGGTATTTGTGACACAAAAAATTTGTTCATTTTATTAAAAGCTTACTTATTCCCAGAAAAATAGCGATAAAACAGTTTTAGTTGTTTTGCGTATAAATTGCTTAATAATTAAAAATACATTTATATTTATAAAAACGAGGAATTGAATTGAATTTGACGAGTATTTAGTGGAAATTTTTATGGCTTATATTATTTTTCTCTAAACAAAACTCGTGTATATTATAGACTCAACAACAAAACAAAAACTTACTTAACAAACAATTTATAAATATTAATAAAAAATATTGACATCACAAACAGACAGCTATAATAAACATGTTAAATATTATATCAGTTTACTGATCGCACATTTTCTTTAAGCTCTTATTTTTTTGCTTTCTGGTAATGATTTCTTACGAGTTTTTTTTACTGATATTTTATAATCAATTTTAATTTATTGTCTCATAACTATCAAACATACATGATATATTTTTCACCCACTCTTATTTACAATACAAATGATACACTTTTTTCCATCCGTTTATCTCTTAACCAATAGGTGTATAAGTTTTTGGTACAATGTTTTGAATAATAAATTTTAGACTCATATAGAGGCATATGGTGTATGATCGGAATATTTTGAGAGTGTGCTATTTTAATTACTAGACCATGGTGGCAAACTTTCATCCAGGGCATGTTTTTGGTAGAGGCCGTAGAGTTAATGGCTATTAGATGGACGTTATATAATCAAGTGGTGTAAAAAAGTCATACACTGTAAGTGAAACTTCATTCACATCAATATTGGAGTTTCGCGTGCAGTCAAACACCGCCACAAATACACATTCAAACATACAATTCATACAAACCTCTCACTCCATACGACAGATACAGTATTATTATATAATATTTATATTTTTTATGTTAGATATGATTAGACATATATTACACTCTCTTGTTCTCAAACAGTATTAAATGAACGAATGGAGAGTCAAATCGTTCTCTCTCTCTCTCTCTCTCTCTCTCTCGCATTTGCCTCCCTTTCCATATGCTATTTTTCCTAATATTATTTGGTTTCACATTTAGTTGCGTTTATAACTATTATCATGTATTGGCAGAAACACGCCCGTAGTGTCACAGCACAAGCACTTCCACACCATAAGAGTGCTGTTCCAACCTTTTTATGAGAGAGAGAGAGAGAGAGAGAGAGAGAGAGAGAGAGAGACTAAGTGATTATTTTATCGCAACAATCATTATAACATTAGATAATATTTTTATCATATATATTTTTCTTTCCATTTGTCTCTCACTTTTCTCTATTTCTATTAACTCTCAATCTATACGTCTGTTAATGAAAATTATTTTGTGCCGAAAATGTTTTCTTACTTTATTTAAAAATTTATAGATATTTAGATTCAATCGATAGCTTTCCGACTTCAAACTCAACACAACTATACTGTAGTCGACGGCAAATATAGCCTCAAAAAAGTGTCGTCTCTTTGCGACTGATTGTATGACACCTTTCTTTAGCGCAAAAGAAAGCTATGAATAAATTATGTGTGAAATTAAATATTCAAAGGAATGTCTGTATGTTTTTCTCCCTCTCTTAAAAACATTTAATTGAAAATTGGATTTTAGTTTTCTGTGTATACTTTTTTCCCAAACCTTTTTCGGCGTATAATTGATAAATAATAATAAAATCTTAGAAAATAATAGTAATAATAAAAAGTTTTTTAGTAATAAAATAATTAATTACAACACAAATAACTTCCTGTATTATAAATGAATTTGAGGGACAAAATAGTGAGAGACCGAGAGAGGGAGAAATGGAGAGAGAAATTGTTTTTAGAGATATTTGCAGAATTTGTTATAAAAAGATCATTATTATAGAAGTCAAATGCAATCATATAATGTGAATATCTCTTCAATAATTATAACATTACTAGAAATGATTATTTAGTTTTTTATATTCTCTCAGCCCTTGATATACAGAGAGAGCACAAGTATGTGATGCAATCAAAGACATCTCTAATGTGGTTCACTATTCATTCGCTAAACAAAAATATATATCAAAGCTATTATTATTAACTAATGACTTTCTCATCCTCACTGCCACTGAAGGTAATTATTAAAGTACTCATTAATTTAAATCCAGTCCACAAAAAGTAATGCAATGGCAGCTCAAAAATTTTATTTTGTCACTACCTCAGCCTCTACTATGCTCTCTCTCTCTCTCTCTCTCTCTCTCTCTCTCTCTCCATTTTCTTCCACTTTTATCACGTTATGAACACAAATCCATTTGTTTAGGGGAGAGGAATATCACATTTAATATAATAAAATAGTATATAATTCTGTAACGAAACAAAACGGAAACACAATGTAAGCCAACATTTATTGAGAGTTAATAGAAATAGAGAAAAGTGAGAGACAAATGGAAAGAAAAATATATATGATAAAAATATTATCTAATGTTATAATGATTGTTGCGATAAAATAATCACTTAGTCTCTCTCTCTCTCTCATAATAAAAAGGTTGGAACAGCACTCTTATGGTGTGGAAGTGCTTGTGCTGTGACACTACGGGCGTGTTTCTGCCAATACATGATAATAGTTAAAAACGCAACTAAATGTGAAACCAAATAATATTAGGGAAAATAGCATATGGAAAGGGAGGCAAATGCGAGAGAGAGAGAGAGAGAGAGAGAGAGAGAGAGAAAAGTATAATATCTAATGGTTTTCAAATAGAGTGTGTTTGTTATAGTGAGACCCTAAAATGAAAACCATCTAGAACTTAAGCTAACTGGCCATTTGGCACAGGTATACACACAATGTATACATAATATTGAATAATATTCACTGTCTGTGCCATTTCACAGCACATATACCTATGCATTCAAATGCATGGCAAACACGCTATCAAACTATTCAATATATCATTAGTTTTATTTCATAATCTCTTACGAAAAATAATGAAAACTTTTTTCATGTGTTTAAATCAAATGCAATATAAAACCATAAAATCGGACGCTTTTTAAAGTGGTTATCGATTCTCGCGGACTGACAGTCAGTCAACATATCATTAGTGAAAAATAAATACAATATTTTATTATCCAAATGATAATGGATTACATCGAGGGATAGGAGAGAGAGAGAGAGAGAGAGAGAGAGAGAGAGAGAAAAGACATTTGAAACTTGAAATACAAACGTAAAAATCAAAATTGAATTCAAGTCATTATCCGAGAGAGAGAGAGAGAGAGAGAGAGAGAGAGAGAATCAATTTAAGTCACACAAAAACTACAGTATAAAACCTTTCCCTAAACTATAATACAGTGAACAGAATCGGGAGAGAGAGAGAATAGAATAAGTTACTTGATAATTTGAATAATAGTAAAACGACTCCAAACTTTCCATATAATTTAAATCTAAAATTACAAAATTAAAAACCATTGTCAGATTTTGCATCATTGTCATTTGCTCAACAAAATCAATAGCACAATAACATTGAGATCGAAAAATATATAATACATTTAATTCATTGATTTTTTTTCAATATGAAATCCAGTCGTTAGTGAAAGTACTGTATGTGAGAGCGCCTGTAGTCTGGAGTCGCTTCGGTAATGACACTCATCTTTCATCATAGCATTCATATATAGCAGAGAGAGAGAGAGAGAGAGAGAGAGAGAGAGATGTAGAAAAATCGGGTCTTTTATTTTAAGTGTAATTCTTAATGTAATTTATTTGCTGACACTTCGGGCAGTAATTTATGAGTAAAAAGTGAAATAAGTCTCACAATAACACAAAATGGGAAACAGCTTTTTTATTTCATATCACTTATGGGCCACTACTCGATCACTTATATACTATTGATAGTTAGCCGTATTGCCGACCAATTTCTTTGCCCGTCGATCCTCTCTCTCTCTCTCTCTCTCTCTCTCTCTCTCTCATCAAATGTAATGTAATATTCAATATATGGCCAAAAAGCTAGTGATCCTCACTTGTATTACTGTAAAATGAGTTACGTTTACGCGCGCGAGAGAGAGAGAGAGAGAGGGAGAGAGGGAGAGAGAGATCACATAACCTATATTTAGATGCAATTTTAGTCCTCTCTATCCATCTCTAAACTGATGGCCCGATTTGGACACACATTTGTCATCAATACGTCTAATAACACAAAAGTTTTGAAAATTTAATACCAAATATCATAGCTATCACTGGATTTATGTGTTTATTAAATCCATACAAAGAAATATATAGTAAATACTATCTTTGGTTATACTCTTTGCTATTGATCTCAACATATGATCAAAGAAATCATGAATAGAAGAGAGAGACAGGGATTGGGAGACATAGGGAAAGAGAAAACCTCACGTTTTTATTATTTAATACGTTAATGATATTAACTTTTGGTTTATAGAGATAAAAGTCATACATCCTTTTGAGACTATTATTTGATTGTGAAATATATGGTGAAAAAAATCTATCGACAAATTTTTTGGCCAATGATTTATGATCTTTAAAGACGTATTGTTTTATAAAAATAAATATTGAATACAAAAAATATAATACTATATGTATTATAGATATAATAGTTTTATGAATTCTGGTCATCGTATCATCCGATGATTGTTCTCTCTCTCTCTCTCTCTCTCTCTCTCTCTCTCTCACACATAAACAACAAAACAACTATAAATTGACTGCAATTGTCAATCGGACGAGTGATTACTTTTATATAAACACTTAAACCACTAAATACTACACATAATAAGACAAATATTATGTAATTCTCTCTTAAGTACTCTCTCTCTCTCTCTCTCTCTCTCTCTCGTCATACGTGAGCAGCAAAACTATTGAAACACAACTTTTCAATCATTGAAATTATTATACGTTTTTTAGGGCCGGGAATGAAAAAACAATTGTATTTATTTGTCTGTTTCACAACACAAATAGAGAGATATATTTTCCATCTTTTATCAAAAAGCACTGTCAATGAGATTATAAAAGTTTTCAGCAATTTTTTAAAAAACAAAAATAATAAAACTTTTACAAAATAGTCATAAATCAAGCAATAGATGAGAGAGAGAGAGAGAGAGAGAGAGAGAGAGAGAGTAAATAATATCATATTTGCCAAACATCACTCACGAAACCCTATATAAAACCTGAAAAGCCAACAATTTTAAGGCACACAATGAAAACCTAATGAAAAATTTGGTCGAAATTAACAAATATATGAAACTTTTGCGGACAAACATAAGTCAATGCACATCACTTGTTAGGGATTGACATATAGCCAGAGAGCACTGGTATATATGAAATGATATGACTTTATCCTATCAACAAAATGCATGTATAGATGGAGTGCTTGAGTTGATAGCCGGAGCTCTCGTCGAAATATATACCACCGCTTGAATAGTACGGCCAAACACTGTGTGTATAAGTCTATTGGGAATCGAGAATTGCATTCATTTTCCGAGAAATGTATTCACTATTTGAACACAGATTTAATGCACAAGAATTGAATGTATGGCACATTTGATAGACATTGTAAGGCCTGATGTCTCCAGACCTTAGGGTTAATGATATTTTCGTTGGACATTGACTTATGCCCGACACTCGCCGGCGCGACCTAACCCTCTCTCCCGGTGCCCTCAAAATGCTCATGATGGAATATACTTTAAATTTCCCCTGGGTAATTCATAGTATAGTATTATTATTATTATTATCATTTGTTTGTGCCAGAAGTGGACTCTATATCTCTCACTGTCGGTATAGTGTACACAGAATTTGTCATTAATTTATGTACGCTATGGACATACATATGCGTGCAAAACACATATACCGGAGCACACCATACATTGTATTGCAAATACAGTACAAAATGCAATTATTTGAATGACTTTTTTTTTATATTGTCTATTCTTTCAGACCTCTACATCTGGTCAGCTCTCTCTCTCTCTCTCTCTCTCTCATCAATAATTTATATTTGATTTTAAGCTCACGTCTGAGGGTTTTGTTTAGTATATCTCTCATTGTGTGTCAATATTTAGATTAAATGTGGAAAATATTTTTCATTTTATTATTACATTAATTTTGTCTTTCAATTATAACTAAAGACATAACAATAATAATGTGTTGTATTGTATGAGAAACTAAGCGAAAAGTTTTTATTATCTGAAAAAGAGTTAATTAATTAAAAAACACTGACTTTTGTCACACAGTATAACTGCAAAATATTAGCAAAAAAGTTGTTATTTCTCCTGAATTACAGACAAAATCTCACATTTATATCATATCTAGAGATATATACTGAGAGATTAATTTGCCGGACGTGTAGCCAAACCCAATTACCCTCGGTGTTAATTAACCCTATTACTATAACACGACAAAACATAAACAAAAACTACACTAACCAATCAATTAGGTGTTTAATGTAATCAATAAATACGGCAATAAATTAATATATAATGTTTAGTGAATTGATACGTGAATTAAGTGTTTATGTGTTTGTTTTTTATTATTGGCAACACTTTTAGCCCATATATTATAATATTAATATTACTTCTGGTTTTAAATGTCTATTTAATGCCATATAATATGTGTTTAAAATTATAAACACTAATTGATATATCAATGAAATGTCATTAATTTAAGCCAATATTGTAAATTAATTACAGTAATTTATATATGCTATTAATAGCTACAGTAGTTTTTAACTCTTTTTATTTATTGTATAAAACATAAATATTATAATAAACACTCGTTATAATAAACAAACAAAAATACCCACATAAAAACTATCGTGATAAATGCCAAACAAGCATAGAAATATATAACAAAAGTGTGCATGATTAAAATTACTGATTGACTGTGATGATAAGCTATTCGCACCGGGTTATTGACAATTTAATTAACTAGTGTAGAACTGTACGTACACTATATACCAGTCTAACTGTAATATAATGAACACTATTATTGAGTAACAAAAAAGTGGACAATTTTTCAAACAACTCGACGACTCATTAAGAGTCGGGCGCTAACGAGCGCTACAGTTAACGGCATTGTGTATCCCATATGTCATGTCATTATAGTTTGTTAAATAATTTTC
>CAJPIZ010002241.1:0-14143 GCA_905368565.1 Medioppia subpectinata
ATGGAAGCCAATAAATCAAACATTACATTCACATCTCTACTAATTAACATCAATTGCATCTAATTATTATTTTTTGGTGAAATATAAGCCATTAATTAATTATTTCTTTGCCATCAGTTAGTCTAATAGTATTTTTTCATTTGAAGGCTTTGTTTATAACTATATGATAACTAATAATATTTCAAAACTGTTTTAATTATTGTATTTTTAAAAATCTTAATTCATTTGTGAACTTATAATAAAAACCAAGATTAAAATAATAAAGATTTAATAAAACTAATGTACGTTTTCTATTAAAAACATTTTATAACTTTATTGCATTTCAAAGATATCATTGATATCTTTGAGAGTTTTTTTATTAGTTGGAAAATAATTTGATGTTTTTATTATAATAATATCAATTGAATCCAATTGATTGAAGTGTCAGTTGAAACCCTTATATAAAGCAATTATTTTCTGTATTTTTATGTGTGTTTTGTTAATAAATCTTTTACTACTTTTCATATCAAATATTATAATTGTAATTAAGTTATCAATTAATATCTAAATTGAAAACTAATAAAAGACTAGTTTAGCCTAAACCGTAAGGCAAACAACATTTATAATGAATTGAGTGTTTTGTCATAAAATGAAAATTATATAGAATTTAAGCAAAAAGTGATTTATTTAGAGAGACTTTTGTTTGAGATGTCTGAGAGAGAGAGAGANAGAGAGAGAGAGAGAGAGAGAGAGAGAGAGAGAGAGAGAGAGAGAGCTTCGGATCACATCTTTGTCGGACGATTTGTCAGTTAGTTTGCGGTGACATTAGACTGACATTAAGAGCCATTAGAGTAATGGAGTCTTCGGATCGCTGGTCACTGGATGTGAAAACAGTAGTGAAAAGGACTGTTATTTTCTCCTCGTTTTGATTGCAACCAAAGGGCGGATCAGTTATTCTCGACGGACTCTAACGATAGATAGAGAAGCGACTTATTTAATCATCTCTTCTCTCGTGACCTCAAAACGCATTAGAATTACAGATATTTGCCATTCAATTGCCAGTAATGTATACATTGGCTGAGAAACGGGCGGAAAGGGTAAAGAGTAGTACTATTATTGCCAATACTCTGTACTCTACACTATATATACCGCATATACAGACTATATAGCATAGAGACCAGCGAAAGGAGCTTAAGAATAAATCACTGATTCATTGAATACCATGTATTGTCTGTCTCTCACTACAGAAATAAGTGGCAAAATGTTATAAATGTTTTTGCAAAATACACTCTAATATACATTTTTGGACTGAATTAAAGTATTGAACAGAAATAGAGGTAAAAATAAGTCTTACATTCAAGTCATTGAGAGAGAGAGAGAGAGAGAGAGAGAGAGAGAGAGAGAACTGGTTGTGTGATTGAATGAATAGAGTATAGAAGTGAATACATAGAGTGAATACAATCACTACTTTATTGATGATAATAATGTGGAGAAAACCATAGACAATACGCGGTTGAGTCTAAAATATGAACTCGACTTGTATTTTGATATGCCTTTCACTCACGAGTTAACAGTTCATACCTTTTGCCAAAAACTAATTCATGGCATCCATTGGACAATCGGAGTAAGTTTTTTGTGACCCAAATCACTGGTGCGAAGAACCCATAGACTAACACACACTGTATAGTGTACTCTATTATAGTGTATAGCAGTTTAGTTAACGTATTCGGGAGTTGTGGAGCTCATAGAAAGTGGAGACTCTATTATATTATGCTTTCCTATTGTATTTCATTCAATACTATTAACTTCTTCGTTATGTATTTGTGGCCACACTATCGACAATAGAGTTGCAAACAGTTGTCAACAGTTCTCTCTATTAAGTTCGTCTAAAAGGCTGTTTAGCACAAAGAGGTGATCATAAGGTGATCACTGATCCGTTTGGATAATCTCCCAAAAAGTCGACAATAAGTTAAAGTCGAAAAAAGTCGATTCATTTCACAGATGTGTTTCGTGTCTATGAATCGACACTTTCTATGGCCCGGCATTCATATGGTTAACACACACCAGAGTCTGACCCCTCAGAGTCTCATTGCATGTTATCTATTGTTCACAACTTTACTAAATGTTGTATTAGTGCCGGAGTTTGGCATCAATTGTTTGCATAACAACTCAATGTATATTATATTACGATCGCGTCTTTTGGCTTTACTTTTATATGTATTTCATAATAACTTTACAATAATTTACATCATTTGCACAGTTTTAACATTCATTTCAATAATATTACAGAATTGTTTCATATATATAACTATACATACAATTTTGGCGACAAAAAAACACTTTATACTTAAATTATAGTCTAATCGTAAGTTATATTTAGTTTTTAACAAAACAAGTACTCAAACAAAATACTGTTTAACTCTTGTTATATAATCTTCCAAAAGAGAGAAAAGATTATCTAAAATACAATAGTTATCCAAATAAGCAATTAGTGTAGTGTTTGTGTCGAGTAATCAGCAGTTATGCCGAAACTGTCTACTAATTCATTGAAGTATTGCTGACTTATAGCAAAAATGAGCCAAAAATAAGTTACAGATGTTTTAGTCATCAAGAAGTTTAAATGCAATCAATCGGTTGCAGATATTTCACACCAAATATCAACACATAAGCAAATGTTGTCGTCGTCTGGAGGGGAGAGCAGGTGTTGGGATCTGTTGTGGATCTGTTAGGCCATCGACGGTAGGCTTCTATACGACGACTCATTATTCACGCTATCGTTCTCTTTGTTCTCCAACTCTCGGATCCGTTTCCGCAACAAATATATGGTTTCGTGAATGTCTTCAATGTTCTCCATATCACTGAACAAAACAACAATTAATCAAAACTAATGCCAAATACTTCTCAAAAAGTGTTAAATAAGAAAGTGTTTTGTGTTTTAATAGAGACTGAATATCACATGTAATTGCTTTTGACGTTATGAATGCGTTTCTCTCACTCTCTAAACACTTAACTCTTATTAAATATACGAAAAAATGAATTGAATTGAAATGTTAATTGAATTAAAGCTGAAAATGTTGTGTTATGTATAGAAACGGCATATATTTGCCTAATTTAAAGTATTCTCGCTCTCAATGTTTTGACTAACTGTGAACTCCGAGAGCACCGACTTTTCGCCTCTCTCTCTCTCTCTCTCTCTCAAACGCTAAGTTGATTAGTATTTCATTTAGTTTTGACGGCCTCGCAGTTGGAAACCTATGCAGAGAGTTAACTGACAAATATAATCATCGCTTTAGCATTCATTTTAAAACTTTTTGTCGCTTTAAAGTCAGGCAAACGGCACACAAACACTAGACTTATAGATACAATGTATGATATAATGGTATATCGAGTTAATAGGTTTAGTCTTCCGGAATAAAACACTTCTTGACATCATTTTTTGCGACTCTATTTCACAGTTAAGAATATTATTGATATATTGTTATAATATTTGCAACAATAATACTCTGTGTGCTCTTCAATGCATGCATAGTGTGAATGAATATAAGGGCGAAAACATTGCATGTATTTATATATTGGCATAAAAAGAGTGATTTGATTATTGAATGTGAAGTAAAGGCGATGAATATTGAATAGAATAGTGTATTACATGAATAGTGTACTCAATGATAGTGTAGTGTATGTTGTGGTGAATGGTTTGCTAGACTTTGAAGATATGATAACAACAGCGAGAAATGCAGTGAATATGTTGTTTCACTACTTATTCAATATATTTTGAAGTGCTTTTTAAGTGTTTTAAGAATAACACTATAATTCTGTTATGTTATTGTAAAACATGTGTTGGAAAGCCATATGAAAACAAAATATAGATATTGATATATAAGGGCATCACTGCATCACAGCATCACTGCATACCTGTTATTGTGAATATTTGACTGTTGAGACGATAATCCGTTTTCGAGTGGCTTTATATCTTCGCCATCTGTCACATCATTGCCAGCTTTGGCTACAGTTTATGATAAAGAAAAACATAATAACTTTTAATATAGAGTTAACCCAATGTCAGAATGTATAGTGATATGCATTGTCCGCATAAACCATTGCATAAGCCCTCACTATATATACACAATATTCACTAAACTTTTATATTGATTAAAATGAATATAAGCTATTGTTTGCTAATCAGACAAACACTACTCAAACACTACTAACTCTACTCTAACTGCCAATAACTGTATAAAGGATTAACACTTTTAATTCTCGGCGTTTATGAATCATTCAATAGATTTATTACACAAAAACTTAATCTTTTTCTCTTAAAGTCTCAACAAAAACAGATGTAAAGCATTATTAGACACTTGAGTCGAGTGAAAGTGATTTTGACTAAAAAGATAACATATTATATGAATAAATAAGTTTATGAATTATACGTTCTCTACTCTAAACACTAACTGACTTTCAATACAACTCTATATACTGTGGAGAATTGTCTTCACTTTATTATAGATACCAAAACTCAAAATAACTCTTTTACTCCCTTTACTACTCAATCCAGTGTTGTATACATTAATAACTGAAAAATCTGTTGAATGCCAAACATATATCATATAATCCTATTTTAATTGCATTACATTTACTAAACAAAGTGGTCAACAAAGCACTAGAACTGATTCCTCACTATAATTACATTATTATTGGCTTTTAATGAAAAACTAGTTATAAATCCGTTGTATTTCTATTTATAAGATATTATAAAATACGGTTCAAAAAACCTTTTATATCTCCAATTATGACTTCTCTCTATATCTACTAATTAGTGAATAAATTGTAAGTTATTTTTATACAACAAAAGCGTTGGACGTAAAGATAAGATACAGTAGTTTTGCCAATAGAGTGAACAGAATAGTTGTGTAACATCTCATTGAGTGCTTTTAATCACAGCATTTCTATTCAGTACACAGTTTTCATGTTTTAAATGAATTGAAATGAATGTAAAATTGCAATAATTGGCTATTTTTTAGCCGTAATAAAGATAAACGCGTAACAAAATAACTGTTAACCTAATGGGCATTTAATGTCAAAAAACGAAATACAGATATTTTTATGTAAACATTAGTAGTTTTTTACAGCAAATAATATAACATTTGATTATTTATTAATGAATTATATAATATATGATAACGTATAACAAAAAATAAGTGCTAACTTTCAGAGGAGTCTCTAGTGTTGAGTCCACTATTGGATGCATTGCTTGACTTTTCTATATCGACGTCTTTGTCGTTATCGCCGGCATCGGAGACGACGTCCACATTCTTGTCGTCTTCATCGCCCTCTTCGTCATCGATCCTCTATTTGTTTCAATGATTAAAACATTACCAAAACATTAACATTATATTCATTATAAATGATACTAATATACGATATTAATTACGGGCGCAAAGCAAAAAATCTTTATTTTTCACTCAAAAACATTTTTGTAATTACTTTTCTCTTGTAAATCATTGAATGCGAGACTCGTTTTAATCAGTAAATCATTTCATAAATGACCCGATTTTTGTCGTGAAGTTTTAAAGCGTTTTATTTATTATTAAATAAATTTTTCTATTTGTTGTCTCTTTAGCTTTGATTAATGGAGAGATGTTTTGCTTCGAGAGTTGATTCAGTGTTTGAATCAATTTTAATGCAAAGACTATGAAAGTTATGTATAGAAAGAGAGACATGAGATGAGAGTTATATACCAAAAAAGGTTCACTTTATTGGATGTAAAAACACTTATCGATGTCATAATAGCGAAGAATTATTATCTAATATTGCTTTTGAAGCTCAACCCCAAACACAAAGAGCTTTTTGAATGTATTAGAACATTATTTTACAAACTTTTATACATGCTTTTCTGTAATTATGTGTTCTAATAAGAGAAAAATAAGTCTTTCATGAAAAGACTATTGTGTTATTTATTTTAATAGATTAAGTTATCGAGATATTGTGATAATTGACTAATAGAATACTATAACAATGCATCTAAAAACGCGAATTTTACTTCACGAGACGATAAATCTATATAAAAAATATTTTTGCATTAATATATTTAGGAATCTCCAGGAAATTTGTGTAAAAAATAACTAAACTTCAGGATTTGAGAAAATTTTTCTGGCAACGCTAGTTATATACCAAAAAAGGTTCACTTTATTGGATGTAAAAACACTTATCGATGTCATAATAGCGAAGAATTATTATCTAATATTGCTTTTGAAGCTCAACCCCAAACACAAAGAGCTTTTTGAATGTAATCAATAGATTTTTGTAGACAATTGTATTGTTATAATATTGTGTCACAACTTCTTCGTTATCATTGTTTAATGAGAGGCCATAACAGAAATATCGATATATTTGAGAAATTATTGCCACTCTTCTCTATGCAAGCAATCATTTGACACTCATTTCCACTCATTTGCATTGAGTGCACATCACTTCGCACTCACTTTTGATGGCATTTTTGTAATTTTTAATGGGATTATTATATGACAAAAACTCATCACTAAATGCTTTACAGATAAAAACGAAAAATGCTATCAAATGCTATACAATTGTAATGACAAACTCGTATCAAAAACTGTTTCTCTTTTTGACATTAAATGTCAATAATTCGATCCCTTATTCCACTGAATGAGAAGAGAAAATGAGTTCACATATACTCTACTTAACTCTACCCGACTCTCTCTCTCTCTCTCTCTCTCTCTCTCTCTCTCTCTCTCTAACTCTTTCCGTAAGAGTTCCCTTCTATTGACGAGAGAGTCAATCCGATCACACAATAAATCCCAGAATATAAAAGTCAGTCACAAAAAGTTAAGCTATAATTCATTTTCCAGTTGTGATTGTCTATCATTTGTTCCCTTATTTTTAGTTCACTATAATTGCAAGAATGGTATATAATATCATATTTGAAACTTAATTCAGACTATAAAACAACTTTTCAATTTAGACTTAAATTTCTTTTCATAAAATACTGTATAATATAACCGAATAAATGAAATGATGTTTTCTTGTGGTTTAATTTATAAGTTGTGGTAAAATGAATGCAAATAATAGTAACATTGAATTGAATGAAAAGCAGACCTGAGAAGTAGTGCTGACATCAGAGCTAAGGTTCCAAATGGAGTCACTTCTGTGCAAATGATTGCCTCGGCTTTCAGTCCTTAACTCTTCGGTTTCAAACTTTTTCCTCGTTTGACGAATCATTGCTACGAATAATACAAATAATAATATTTTAATCGTAAATAAATTTACAACAAAAAACACAACAAAAAATTTAATTATTATTTAAATTAGTTTTGAAGAAATATGAAAATGTTTGCACAGTTTGATACTCTAATCAGTTTTAAATGTCAAAAATACTTGTATTACTTATTATATTTGCTTTTACACGGAATTGGGAATAAATTAAGAAAAATCAAAGAAATGGTGAAAATAAATCATTTTAGAAAAACAAATTTCTTGACACAACAGTTAATCAGAAATATTTTTGTCACTAATTGTGGATAAGATCTTCTGATAAATAATAAACTTCTTTTCATGTATTTTTGCGCACAAGAATTGGAGAACAATTTTTTGGCTTCATTTCAAACAAATTAAAAGCATTTTTATTTTATACTAATTTATTGAGAGAAATAAGGTTTAAAACAAATAAAACTAAAGATATGAATCAGTGTTGAGATACGAAATGTAATTGTAATTTAAATCTTTTTAAATAACGTTTAGAGAAATAATAATAATAATAAAGAGAGAAAAACGAGAAATGTTTGCAAATATTTTTGTCGTGTGTTTCTTAAGAGCACTGATAATAACGTTTAAAATGCAAAACAAAATGAATTAATAAGAATGTGTTTTATGTGTTTCGCATTTTCCATGAAAATTATGTGCAAATAAATAATGCTTTTTGTTATTTATATGTTTAACGAAACACATGATTAGAATATATTCATTGAATTTAATGATTATTTGGTATAAATGACAATCTTTTAAGAAGTAATATAAATAAAATTATGAATAATAATATAATTTATACTCAAAATTAAAGTAACCAAAAAATAACAGTTTAAAGGTTTAACAAATTTCATACAGATTTTAAAACAAACAAAATTAGTCAAAATATAAGGACCGAAACACTAGATATAAATACAGGTTTAATTTGTTTTTATTATTTATATTATTATAAAATACTCTAAAAGAAAAAGTTAACAGAATTTGATTCGTAAAGAGTAACAGATTTTTAAGAGTCAAAGAAAATAAAAACAAAAAAAGCAAACATTTTGATGAGATTTTGTCGGCTTTAAGTGAGTATTCATTTGGTTAATTGCATTGAATATATACAGTATATGTACAGTAAATGGGAATCAAAAATGGTATAAATTGTATAAATCATATATAAAATCAGTGGTAATACCTGTTAGCCTTGAATGACGGTTTTGCTTAACCCTTTGAAATGTCTATAAAATCGAGGAGAAAAATATATATAATGCTTAAGAGATTGACTTCAGATAAAAAGGTTTGTGTTTTAGTTCTCAAAGAGTTTACGCGTTTTCTTCACTCTTTGCAAATCAGAGAGAATATAAAAGAGAGAGAAAAAAATACTAAAAATCTATACAATATTATTGCTAAATATTTATCATCGTTTTCTTCTTTTTCTCATTCTCTCACTCTATGCGAGCGTTTATTTTCTCTCTTTTATATTCGTTTATTTATTTAATGTCTATAAATAATTTGGGTATAAGTTATAAAACAAACCTCCCATCGAGAATACGGCAACTTTTTTTGAAATGATGAACATCTAGACTCATATGAATGTTCATTACTTTCTGATGAATCGTTGGGAATGTCCGCCAAATTACTTAATCTGTTGAAACAAATTTTCATAATTATTACTATAAACAAAATATACTATTAAAAAGGGTATAAATGTTGAATAAAATGAATAAAAGCAAAAGGCATATATAGTATAGTCAGTGATTTATATTAAATAAAATACATCGCGAATACAAATGTATGAATATTTGGTTCATTTCATTGTAAATGGCATTCAAGCTCTCAGACAACACAACTCAACCGTTCATTACAACTATTATAAGAAAAGCCACACAAGATATCATTCAATAGACATTGTTTACCACCAATTTTATTATTTACAATTTATTTCAATAAATACATTATTAATAAGACCCTATATTATAAACGTTTTATAATCAAAATCATACATTTAATCCTCAATGAATTTAAAATATGATATCAAAAGTATCGCTGAATTCAAGTGTAAATGATTAACAAATTACTAAATAATATAGTAATAGAAGTTTTATTAGTACTTTAAAACCGTTTTCATGTTATTTATATGATTACAGTTAAAGTTCCCCAAAATCTCTCAAAGACTTCTCAAACTACTGTATAAAACAATATTAAAATTTAATGAAATCTCAATTCTTTCAGTGATTGAGAACTTCTTATATAAGAACTACATATGAGTTGTGCTCTCGAAGAATGCACAGAATGTGCAATAAAAACGCTGTTCTTTGAAGTTTTTTGCAATGCATTGATGGGAGAGAGGGATAAATGGATGGATGAATGGATGAGAGGGAGTGAGAGTCGGAAGAAAGATGAGAGAGAGGGAGAGCTTTAAAAAACTCATATTTCGAAAGCTTACTAAGCATTGAATTACTTTATAGTGGAAAACAATTATTGGAATGTTTTTATATATTATGTTATATTATCTGACATCCCATCCCTTAATTCTATCTCTTGAGGCCTCAAATATTTTTTTCATTTTATGCATCTCTCTCTCTCTCTCTCTCTCTCTCTCTCTCTCTCTCTTTCAGAAAATAAAATCTAAAGTAAGAGTGGAAGCGCTGGCGGCCAACGAATAGCTAATCAAATGTATGTTTTATAAGTGAGTAGTTTATATGACTTACTTTCTAAATGTCTCGACTTTGTGAACCTCTTCAATGAAATGACGGCTTATGTCCACCCCTTCCAGAGATATCGAGCAAAGAGGACACGTCAACGGATGTGATGGCGATCGGCACCAACTATTTGAACCCAGGGCTACACCAATGCAATTGTAATTAGAGTTAGTGTTATCATTAACTTATATTACTTAAAACCACAAGTATTGTACATTAATTTTGTAATATCGCACAAATATTATATTACATAGTAATCATGAACACATTATTGATCATGGCAGTTTAAATGTTTAACCAATGTTTTGTAATTAACTCAATTTTCAATAGTTTATTCTCATATAAAACAATATAAAAACAATAAAAAGACGAGTCCTTATAAAAGCAAAAGTGAATACATTTATGCATAAAATTTTTATAGAAAACAATTTCAACTGAAATTTAAGAGTTGATCGAAATCTGAGAGTTCTGTCGATAACAATAAAGAGAAGACAATAATTGTTAAAAGCTTTCGATAATGTCGTTGTGAGTGACATGAGAGGCAACGGAGACACTAATTGATGCCCTCAGAGGTCCGGGTCGTGTCACTAACAGTTGCGGACACTTTAGGCTTTTAATTGACTCCAAACGGCTCGACAAAAATCATTAGGATATAGTTTTTGAGGACTTTTTGTACGTCGAGTCGATTACTGTTATCTTAAATATTTCAATCGATTTTCATATTTATACTTAAATTAACAAAATAACTATTTTATTCAAATAATTACCACAATATTTCATATGTAATGCATTTAAAAGCCTAAAGAGTGTCTCAATTTAATTGTGTAAATTTGTTGCAGATAAGGGAATAAATGCCGATTCTATTCATTAAATCTTAAATGTATTTTTTGTTGAATACAATAGTTATTTAATTATAAATGCAATGCAAAGCAAATTTATTGCAATATATTTATGTAAAGTCCGTTTTTCATGTAAAGAGTTTGCAAAGTGAATGCATTTGTCGTAATTGAGAAAATATGGATCAATTGAGTGATAAGTAATGATAACTTACATGTCTGCTGAAGAAGTTGGGATTCATTGTTTGAATTAGTGTTGTGATCGTTGTCTCCGGAAATGTTCAACATTTTGCGTTTATACGGTGGCGAAGATGTGAGGCATTCGTTATTTAATGCGTTAAACATATTGTTCTGTGCGTTGTGTAAGTGATGAGCACCTGATGTATGTGTGGTATTGAATGGGAAGAGACAGCCCTGTTTGGCGGTCGGATAGGCGCTCGCATTTGCGGTCCGGTGTGCAGTATTGAGGGGCGAAAAGACCGGTGGAAAGCGTGAAAAATCTTCGGCAGGAATTCGTTTGCCTAAAGGGTTTAGTAATAAAGTAATTATAAATTCCAATAGTTTCAAAACTCAATGAGAGCTGTCTTCGCTTTTATGGCTCTCTCTCTCTCTCTCTCTCTCTCGCTTTATGCCTTAATAACAGTAAATATGTGTAACAAATGGAGAGAGCAATCATTACCTGAAATATTGTGTGTGAAAGAGTTGTTGAGAAATGACATTTGCCGGGCGATGGCGTGCGGCGAGAAGAATGTGGACAAATTGTTGCCAACTAATCCAGAATATGGATTTTGGGCGTATATGGCGTGCAATGGGAAACACATCGATGGTATGGTTGAGGGCGGGAAGTGAACCGACGGCTCTTTGATGGCCGAAGGCTTGAGGAGAGGAATGGATTGGAGGTTAGATCGCGAAGGACTCGATACGGGAGACCTGTCCTGACTGAAGGACGACGACGCTTGCGGTGAGGAGTGAAGACTTGATGGAGACATCATAGAGACGGGCGATGAGGGGGACGACGATTTTGATGTGACACAACTGCTTATCATTGCATTTACTGGGAATGCAATCAAATTAATTTTAATGAGAGTTTAAATTCTCTTATAATTGACACGAATTTCAAATAAAACTTCTTTCGTCGACAAACTATTCATTGATTTTCAAACACATTAACAAAAAGTCAATTAATTGTTTTGATCGCAAGTTATTTAGCACTAAATATATTCATTGAGTGTAACAGTGGTGTGGAAATGACCACAATTACTGGCCCTATACTATAATAGACGAGTTGTAGTGTATATATACAATATATTTATCAATTGATGGCATAGACTCGACTCATGGATATAGCGATAGGATGTGATACAGTGGGAGCCGAAGCAGTGGTGAGCTGTTGGAACAGTTGGCAAACTTTGGCTGGAAGTGTACTAAAGTTAGAGTACACTAATAGAGTATATGAAAGTCTGAGTGAAACTGCAGACAAACTCAAGAGTGGTTCGTAAGAGAGTAGTAGAGAGGAGTTGGAACTCAATACTCAATACAGTGCGAGAGTGTGTGAGAGAGACACACAAAAAGTTGCTTTCACTGAATCATGTGAATCATGGACTCGACTCCCGAGCGCATGAGTTCAGGCACAAGGAGTTTAGGCACTGGTCTGTAGGCACCGCTCTATTTGGGAAGTGAGCACCAATTGTGAGCACCAATCGCGCGATAGAGTAGGACTGGTAGGGACTGGTAGGCAATGGCTGGGAAGGAGAGAGAAGGTGAGAGTTGCTTAACTCAACTCAACTAACTTTCTTGACGTACGACTAAAAGATAGACATCATTGGAGGGATAGTAGGAGAGTATGCGCTGAGAAGAGACACTATCATCACTTGATCTCGCAGTCATATCACTAACTACTGACTCCTTCCTCCACTATTAATACTCCTTCCACTTAACTCTACCACTACTACAACACTACTAAACACTAACTCTAACTGTTGGGTAGAGTTGCACTTCTTCTTCCACTGTTAGGCATTTTCAATGTCTATTTGGTGTACAATTTGAATGGAGTGTCGAGTTTGCACAGGTGTGCACCACAACACACCCATTGCCTACAATTGCATTTCCATTGCATTGCATTGAATGACAAATTTTTCACTCAAAACTCCAATCATCTCAAAGAGTGGATGCCTTTCGCTTATAAAGCGAACAAAAAGTACAACAAAGCTATTCATTGTCTGCAAACAGGATTACTATAACTACTATAACTACACTTCTCTTTACATTTTTACAAACACTCAGTTAAAGTGCATATAATATGTGATCCTTTTTTAACTGATGCCAAAAATACGGATAATAGAGCCAAAGGTTTCACATTTTAGAGCTTTTTATAAAACTCTTCTAAATAAAACTCTGTTACACTTTTCGGCAACAAATATACAGTATATACACAATGTATACAATATATATACTACTTATAGTCAATACGACAATACGATTCACTTTCAGTACCAGAAATGAATGCCATATTTTTTGTTCACTATTTTTCAATAGGATTAAAGTGGAGCCAAATGCAAACGGACCACCTTTTCTTCCCTCAAAACTAATCTCTCGTAAAACCATTTTTGCTTAAAAAATAATACATAAGAATAGAGAGAATTTGTATCCAAAGATCGAATCAAACAACAGATATTTAGTTCACGAGTTAGAGAGAGAGAGAGAGAGAGAGAGAGAGAGAGACCAGTAGTTTGTGATGAAAGACAGAATAATAGGAACAAAACCTCTGTTTTCATAAAAAGTACTTTAATGTAAGCGTAGGTTTTGTGTCAAAACTTTTTCCTTATATTTCTTTGTGTCACTCAAAGCCAACTCAAAGCTTATATTCCATTAGAGTTTTTGACTCCAAATATTTTGCTTCTTATGAGTTATAATACGACAGAACTGTAAGTTCTCTCACTTTTTTCGGTCTCACTATTAAGTGAACAAAAACATGCAAATGAATGGCCTATCCGTGCAATCGGCTTATATGTGCATAAAATATTAGCTTACATTAACAAAGTTTGCGTTTATTCTACAAAAGAGCACAAAAAAATTATTAGGTCTTATAAATAGAGCTCATACTCCGTCTTCAGATGGTTTGAGTTATGAGAGAGAGAGAGAGAGAGAAGAATGAGCTGAAAGATGACACTAACAATTGTATACACAACTGATTTGTGAACGCATATAAACTGTGTAACAATTTTTACTTTTATTAAAATCGGAAGAGATTTGGATATAATAGGAGAAGACATCTGAATTGTGTGTCGACTTCCGCTCATTTAGCAAACAAATGCCAAAACACGGGCGCATAGAGTGAACACTTGGGATCATTGGGAGCACTGTTTGTCTATCATATGATAT
>CAJPIZ010002242.1:0-12065 GCA_905368565.1 Medioppia subpectinata
TTTACATCATTAAAATATTTGTGTATTATTATTATACTCATTTGAACATCATGTTAGATTTGATTATATTTATAGCGATCATAGCATTATGGTTAATAACAGTCTATTTGGCCACAATTAAACATCACTCGAAACAATATAATAACGATAAAATATGGGCTAAAATATTGAATTGTTTTTCTCTTCACACCAACTATTTTGAGTCAATCAGTGTTACCAACGATTCATCGCATAAAAATGCGGACAAAACAGTTGGCCAGCCTATCGGTGGACACAACGTGTTGGACGGCATGCGAGTTATGGTCAACGCGTTCACAATATACGGACACGTTTTCAATATACTAGTATTTTTAGTGAACAATGTCAATTTGCACGACAATTTTGCGATTGACACAGATGAGCAAAGTTATTTGTAAGTTATTAATTAATAATTATTGATATTTTACTAGCAAATGAGTAGAGGTGTTTAAGCATAATCAATTTTAACCAATAGTTTTGTAGGGATGTTTGCCAGCAGAATATCAATGGGAATTGGATTCATGTGCAACGGGTTTGCGTCAATGAAATGGTTTACACGACAACTGCTGGACAGGAATGACAAGCATTCGAATAGCGCTCAAAAAGTGGCAAAAACTACGATAAGATTTTATTTCGATAGAATCACACGAATTGTTCCCACATTTTATATATCGCTGTATTTTTATATAATTTTTGTCAAATATTTTATTTCCCAAAACTTTTATGACAAACGTGTGACCGATATGTGTACTGAAAATTACATGTTTGACCTGTTATTTGTTGGGAATTATGTCAACACAATGGTAACTTTTTATCACCTCAATGCATGAACTTTTTAAAATACTTATTTTTTAGTGTTTGGGTGTACATTGGTCATTATTTGTATTGGTACAACTAGTAATATTATCGCCACCATTTTTGATATTACTTTACAAGTAATTACTTACAACTAGATATTATAATACACTTAACTAGTTTGTTTATGCATACTTAAATAAGCTGTAAATTTTATATATTTTAGAAATTTTAAAACTGGAGTTGTGGTAATAATTATATGCAATGTTTTGCTGGCAATCAACACATTTTATACTATGTATTCACACGGCATCACAACTGAGTCGCCAAATGATTGTTACATTATTACGAACAATCCTTACAGTGGACAAGCGTTAGTAATCAATGTTTTTTTATTATGCAAGTTAAATGTACAACATATAAATTATTCATTTATAATATATTTACATGTTATTTATATTATGATAATTAATTTTAATTTATATAATTTTTTACTAGCCGTGAAAATGCAACAATAAGTCTACTTTACAATCAGCCATTAAGCTACGCTACAGCCTACTTGAACGGGATGATACTGGCGTGTTTAATTAAATATGGCTATTCGCGAGCCATATACAAAAGCAGATTAGCAGCTAAAGCAAGTAAAATAATATACATGTGTTTAAACGCCAATTTGGTAATCGGTTACCTGAGAGGGAGCGCACTGTTGGGTGAGCTCCCGGTGTTCAGCGCGTGGGAGAGGTGTTCAACCGATTTATACATATCATTGCTATCGTGTTATGTAGTAATCTATGCGCACGAAAGTCGGGGTCTTTTGACCCGATTCTTGTCCTCCCGTTATTGGCGTCCTTTACGTGCATCACAACAAACTTCATACCTATTTCACGTACCGGTGCTACTAATCCTGGGCTCTATTGTACCCAACTTGGTCATTTTATATCCGATATTTTTTGTAATACTATTTGCTGACATTTATATTGTGTCGATACCGTTGGCGCTGGTGTTTGAGTTACCGGCGATTAAGTTGCAACAAATGCTATCAACATATCTGTTTGATAGACGTGCGCTAACCTCAAAAAACAAGAAATTAAAATAAACGGCATAGATTTAAAGCAATATGATAATTTTGTATTTATTATTTATTTAATAATATAAACTGTATTTTTAAAAATAAATTTTACTAATTTTATAATTAACAATAAGGCTGATTGCTGAACACATGTCGTTTTGTAATGTAAAAATTAATTTCGTAATATTTTAATTGTGTGTCTTTGACATTGAATGTCAATTTTATATTGTGTGAAAATTTTGTTCGATCTTATAAATTTACGTAACCTCCTGTGAAAATATGCGATAACATTAATACTTATGCATATGATAAAAATTAATAAACATTTTATTGTGAAAAATATTTATGTGAGAGAAAGTAAGAGAGAGAGTGAGAGAGAGAGAGAGAGAGAGAAATATTCAATTTTTATGTTTAATTTAATAGGAAATTATAACAAAACAATTGTGAATTAATTTACCAAACATTTAAACTAAAATATTTTTATATAACTCTCTCTCTCTCTCTCTCTCTCTCGTTTATTAATTCATTTATTTATTAATAGCGGAACTGTTTTATTTGTAGGAAATGTGTATTGTAATGAATTTTCCGTTAAAAATTAAATATAATATATTTTTTATATTTTTATCATTAATATTTTTGTGTATTAGTATTATACTCATGTTACCATCATGTTGGATTTAATCATATTTATAGCAATCATAACTTTATGGTTGATAATTGTCTATTGGGCCACAATATATCACTCTAAACAATATAATAGCAATAAAATATCCGACAAAATATTGCATTGTTTTTCTCTTACAGCTAACTATTTCGATGCAATTAGTGTTGACAACGGGTCGTCACTAAAAACTAGAGACAAAACTGTTGGTCAGCCTATTGGTGGGGGCAATGTGTTGGATGGCATACGAGTGTTGGGCAATTCGGCCACAATTTTCGTACACATTCACACTATGTTAGCATTTATGTTAACGGATAATGCAGAGGTTGATGTTAACAATGGTCATGGTAGTTTGTACGTGATTAATTTATTAAATTTTTGATATTGTTTTTATATTATGTTTAATCATGGTCAATTTTTCACAATAGTTTTGTAGGAAACGTTTTGCACAGAATATTTATGGGAATGGCATTCATGTGCAATGGATTTGCGTCAATGAATTGGTTTACACGACAATTAATGAGCAAAGATATGAATTTACATAATAATCAAAAAGTGGTCAAAACAACCCTAAAATTCTATTTCGATAGAATCACACGAATTGTTCCCATATATTATTTCTCGCTTTACTTTTATATGATTTTTGTTAAATATTTTATATCCCATCGATTTTATGACAAACAAGTCAATGATTTTTGTGAAGAAAATTGGATTTTTAATGCATTATTTATTGCGAATTATACCAACAAAATGGTAATTATATTACAATATATGTCTACTTAAAATTTAGTTTCAATATTTATTTATAGTGTCAAGGTGTACATTGGTCATTATTTGTATTGGTGCAACTGACAATATTTACGCCACCATTCATGATATTACTTAAAAGGTCAATTATTTAACTAACTTAAATAGACATTAAATGATGAGAATAGATATACTTGAAACAACATTAACGTTAAGATACACGTAAATAATTAATTAATTATGAACGGAATTTAACGGTATTTTTCTATTACAGAAATTTCAAAACTGGAGTTTTGGCAATAATTATATTCAATGTTTTGCTGGCAATCAATACATTTTACACAATGTATTCATACGGTATCACAACAGAGACGGCAAACGATTGTTATATCACTACTAGTAATCCATTCGGTGTTCAACTGTTAGTAAACAATTTTTATTTAAGATAACAATAGTTAAACATAAACTAAACTAGAAAGTATTTTATTGCTATTAATTTATTAACAATAATTATTTTTATTTAATCAGTTTATATTCATTATTACACTATTAATTTAATTATTGTAACTTATATATCATATTATTTAACACTAGACGTGAAAACACAACAATGAGATTACTTTACACGATGCCATTGAGTTACGCTACACCATATTTAAACGGAATGTTATTGGCGTGTTTAATTAACCATGGTTATTCGAGAGTCATATACCAAAGTAGATTAGCAGCTAAAACGTGCCTAACATTATACCTTGGTTTAAGTGCCAATATACTGATCGGTTACCTGAGAGGGTCGGCACTGTTGGGTGAGCTCCCGGTGTTCAGCGCGTGGGAGAGGTGTTCAACCGATTTATACATATCATTGCTATCGTGTTATGCAGTAATCTATGCGCACGAAAGTCGGGGCCTTTTAACCCGAGTACTATCATCTCGGTATTGGCGGCCATTACGGTCGGCACAACAGACTTTATACCTGTTCCATGTACCGGTGATACTAACCGTGGTGTCTATGTTGCCCGACCAGTATGTGTCCCTAATATTTTGTACACTAATATTTTATTTTACGTATATTGTGACAATTCCGTTGGCCTTGTTGTTTGAGTTTCCAGCGATTAAATTGCAAGTAATGGCATCGAGATATCTGTTTAAAACGCAACCCTTTACCATGACAAACAAGAAATTAAAATAATTATACACACATAAGTGATTTATGTTTATACATTTACCATATTAAATTAATAAACAATGAGTACATTCCGTAAATTATTTATGTTATTTGTATTATTTGTATAATTATTACCTATAAATTAAGTTTACAGCTCCTCTCTCTCTCTCTCTCTCTCTCTCTCTCTCTCTCTCTCTCTCCCTCATTAGTAGTATAATTATTTATTAAGGAAACTATATATATTTTTATTAGTTTTACCGCAAAAATTAAATACACATTTTTATAACAAGTTGTGGACAAAATGATATGTAGTAAAAATAAATTAAATTTTGAACAAAAAGTAAATTATTTAAAATATTTGTTTTAATAATTACAGGAATAATGTTATAACATCACAGTTTCAAATAATTAATCACGGTATTTTAAATTACTACATGCCAAATAAGAATTAATTAACTTATGAGTTTTGTTTGCCTCGTGATGTACTGCCGATACAATATACAAAATATATACAAACATTAAAATTACAAGTAATAAACCGTAGATTATAACCAAACGCATAATCATTGGCAAGGATTGAAAAATGACAACAAAAGTGCCCATGATATTTGTTGCACCCATTAGGGCCCAAATTACTAATAAGTATTTCCTCCAATAAGTATTATTGTAACTATTAATCTCAATATAAATGTTATCTAATGAACGTATTATATTTCCAATGTATATAATGTTAATTCTATGACCAGATTTAGGAACTTTAATCAAAGAATTATTAATGATAGATAATTTGTATCTTAAATAATAACAAATAAGGTAAATATAAATTAATAGCCACAGACTTATTGTATAACAATAATAGGCAGCAAAAGCAAAATGTATTATATTGGGTATACCATAGCATAGCATTTCCCATAGGGTACAATTGGCCATAAGGTATGGTATTAGACCAAACAGTAGAGCCCAGTAAAAAATAGTGCGCCTGGCTATAAAGTCGCAGCACCTAAATAATAACCTAGATCGTTTAGCAATTTTTATAATGAACTGGCTATCGTATAAGCCAACAGATGCCGGGCTTTTAGCACCAGATAATACATCAAATAAATTCATAAATGAGAGTTTTACATCAAATTTTGAATTAAGGTAAAATATTAGTTGATTTACAGCATAGGTTAGGGTAAACCCAATGAATGGTAGATTTAGTTGCGGGTCGACAGACATCAGGTACGGAAAGTCGCCCAATAAAACCATAATTTCTCGGCTATATCTAAGATCTCTGGCCATATTTAATGTAATAAATGTTTTAATAATAAATAGCCATAAAATTGTTTGAATAACACCTGGCTTATGAATTGTCGATACTTTGATTGTATTTGTGGCCAATAAACCGATTGTCTCTAATTGTGTTGTAGCCGTACGAGTGGTCAGTTCTGCTGGTAATACATGGGTTGCGTTAATTATGTTTGACGACATTTTGTGCAAATAATGTTACATATATTATTATGCGTTAATTAATATAAAATTTATAATAAGTTTACTTATAGACTAATTTATAAATTATTATAAGTTACACTTTTTATCAATCACTTTGTGCTTAAATTAACGCTGAGTAAAATTACTTTCGTTGTGCAAAATATTTTAGACAATGTTTTATAACTTGTATTTTTATTTTATTAAGCAAACTACATGCAATTCAATAGTTATTTTTTTATAATTTTAGGCAAAATATTTGTTGATAATAATGTATTTTTATTAGGATTGTTATAATAATATCTGAACCCTCAATGTTTTAAATGTAAATATAATAAAAATTTTATTTATTTTTAAAATGTATTGTTCAGTAATAGTTATTTTTTATGCATTAATTTATCTAATGTATAAGATATACTACCTGTAATAATTTTGCATTATAATGATTATATTATATTTTAATTGTCAATTAACACAATGATATTTAAAATTTAAATTAAGATAAAATTTAAGGACATGGAATTTGATATAAATTATGCTTATTGTTGTAATTAGTATTTAGTGATTAGTTTGCCTATTTAATGTACAGTTATTATATGTTATATTGTTTTGTAATATTATATAATTACAGTTGTAATGTACTAATTACGGTATTTTTAATTACTACATGCCAAATAAGAATAAACTAGTTTATGCGTTTTGTTTGCCTCGTGATGAACTGCCGATATAATGTACAAAATATATGCAAACATTAAAATTATAATTGATAAGCCGTAGATCATAACTAAACGCATAATAATTGGCAGGCATTGAAAAATGACAACAAAACTGCACATGATATTTGTTGCACCCATTAGGACCCAAATTACTAATAGATATTTACTCCAGTAAGTACTATTGTAACAATTAATCTGAATATAAATATTATCTAATGAGCGCATTATATTTCCAATATATATAATGTTAAATCTATGGCCAGATTGAAGAATTTTGATCAATGAATTATTAATAACAGATAACTTGTATTTTAAATAATAACAAATAAGGTGAATATAAATTAATAGCCACAGACTTATGGTATAACAATAATAAGCAGCAAAAGCAAAGTGTATTATATTAGGTATACCATAGAATAAAATTTCCCATAGGGTACAATTGGTCATAAGGTATGGTATTAGACTAGACAATAGAGCCCAGTAAAAAATAGTGCGCCTGGCTATAAAATCGCAGCATCTAAATAATAACCTAGATCGTTTAGCTATTTTTATAATAAATTGGCTATTGTATAAGCCAATAAACGAAGGACATTTAGCACCAGATAATACATAAAATAAATTCATAAATGACAGCTTTACATCAAATTTTGAATTTGAGTAAAATATTAGGTGATTTACAACACAGGTTAGGTTAAACCCAATGAATGGTAGGTTTAGCTGCGGGTCAACAGACATCAGGTACGGATAGTCGCCCAATAAAATCATAAATTCTCGACTATATCTATGATCTCTGGCCATATTTAATGTGATAAATGTTTTAATAATAAATAGCCATAAAATTGTTTGAATGGCGTATGGTTTATGAATTGGTGATACTTTTACTGTATTTGTGGCCAATAAACCGATTGTTTCTAATTGTGTTGTAGCCGTACGAGTGGTCAGTTCTGCTGGTAATACATGTGTTGGTTTGATCATGTTTAATGAAAGTTTGTGCCAATAATATAACTTATATTATTATCTATTAATTAATATAATAATTATATTAATAATAAGTTAATTTATTGACTACTTTATAAATTATAATAAATTACCGTTATTATTAGTTACCCTATGCTCAACTCAACGCTTATTTAATACAATGTATGTTAGTAAAATTACTTTTCTTGTGCAAAATATTTATATACGACAATTTTTATTGCCGTTATTTTTATTATATTAAGCAAACAAATTAAACTTAATTCAATAGTTATTTTTTTTTATCATTTTTGGCATTATATTCGTCAATAATAATATATTTGTCGTTAAATTATGTACTTATAATAATAATAATTGAACGCTCAATGTTTTAAATGTTAATAATTTAACAATTTAAATGTTTTAAATGTTTATGAATACTGTTATATAAATATTGTATATTTTAAAAATATATTGTACAATAATAGTTAGTTTTACTGTTATGTATTAATTTATCCAAAGTATAAAGTAGACTACCTGTAACAATTATGCATAATACAGATTATATTATATTTTAAACTAGGTTTTTTCTTTTTGATAATGTTAACTTAAATTATAAAATTACATTTTAAAAAATATAATCACTAAATTTACCCAAAGACAAATATTTAATAGATACTATCTAGTATATTATACTAATACAATGGTTAATTATAATTACATTTAATTGTATGAAATGTTATAAATATATTTATTGAACAAACTTATCAACGGCAATGTATTTGTAATATTAAAAAAATAAGTAATCAATTAAATTGGTACATTAGGTAATAATTAATACAATATTACACAATTTTAGTAATTTTTGTCACTTAATAAATATTATATACATTATTTAATATTATATAATTGTTTTAATTTAATTGACAGTTTAGTTGACAGATTAAATCTTTAATATAATTGACATTATTAAAACATCTAATATTACTTATATTTAGTAATTTAATAATATTTACACAATAACCATATTAATTAAATACAAATAGGTGTTAATTATTAATAATATACTAGAATTTATAATTATATAATCAATAACAAAAATATGAAAAATAAATTACTTTAAGTTATAATTATTATATTTAAATTGATTGACTAGGGTAAATAAAATTACTACATGCAAAATACGAATTAACTAGTTTAATATATTTAATGTATAATTAAATGATAATTTAATATACAAATAAAATATGCAGACAAAAACACAAAAACGAATAAATAATTTATTTAATAATACATATTGAATTAAAATTATTACTATATTGAATAAGCAAACTGCAATGTAAAATAATAGATACTCAAAGGTAATAATAAATTATTGCATTACAAATGAATAGGGAATGGTTTTCAATGAATAGATTGCTTAAATGGCAACAATCTGCTCATTGAAAATCAATCCCTTTTAAATTGTAATGCATTGATTCATTATAATCATTAAGTATACAGTACAGAGTGTGTAAACCATTTTTGATGATTTAATAGCATTAGTTCAATTGAAATGATATGCCAATTAGACTAATTTTAAACTTTTTCGCTACATTACAAGGAATAAAAATAAATTTTTAACCACAATTCAGCATGAATAATGTGGTTTTTTTATTACATTAAAATGAACTATTGTTTATTCATGTTTGAACACACTTGGATTTAGTAAATTTGCATTAGATATGCCTAATCTATACAACTTTAAAAGTTGGCTGTTAAGCGGTATCAAAGTATAAAATTGTTTTATCTTAACTTCCCAGCTGAGATCTACGTGACAATCAATTATGGTAAAATATACTTTAATTAATTCGCTCTCGAACAAATATATGTTTGAGCGCCAGAGTTATTAGATTCTCAAATAAATTAAAGTTAAAATTTTTATGAAGACAATCGTCAAAAATTGTTTACACAATTAGTATATTATTCAACATAGCATCAAAATAGCATCGTGACATTTTACATTGCCATGTGGCATTTGATACACAAAAGACCATGGCAATTGAATTATTAATCAAATGAATTTATTATTATAAAACAATCATAATACAAATTTATATAATTGAGAGTTTTAAATTTATTAAACTTATTTTTAAAATGAATTAAAATTGAAAATAAAATCTAAGATAACTAGCTTATATTTCGTAATGTACTAATTACGGTAATGTAAATTACTACATGCTAAATAAGAGTTAATTAACTTATGCGTTTTGTTTGCCTCGTGATGTACTGACGATACGATATACAAAATATATGCAAACATTATAATTACAAGTAATAAGCCGTAGATTATAACCAAACGCATAAAAATTGACAGCGATTGAAAAATAACAACAAAACTGCCCATGATATTTGTTGCGCCCATTAGGGCCCAAATCACTAATAAGTATTTACTCCAATAAGTACTATTGTAATTATTAATTTCTATGTATATGTTATCTAATGAACGCATTATATTCCCAATATATATAATGTTAAATCTATGGCCAGATTCAAGAACTTTAACCAAAGAATTATTAATGACAGATAACTTGTATTTTAAATAATAACAAATAAGGTAAATATAGATTAAAAGCCATAGACTTATTGAATAACAATAATAAGCTGTTAAAGCATAAAGTATTATATTTGGTGCGCCATAACATAGCATTTCCCATAGGGTACAATCGGCCATAAGGTATGGTATTAGGCCAAACAGTAGAGCCCAGTAGAAGATAGTGCGCCTAGCTATAAAATCACAGCATTTAAACAATAACCTTGCTCGTTTAGCCATTTTTCTAATAAACAAGTTATTGTATAAGCCAATAGAGTTCGGGCTATTTGCACCTGATAATACATCAAACAGTTTCATGAATGTAGGTTTTATACCCCGTTTTGAATTAAAGTAAAATATCATCTGATTTACAGCACACGTTAGGGTAAACCCAATGAACGGCAGGTTTAGGTGTGGGTTGACTGACATCAGGTACGGAAAGTCGCCCAATATTACCATAATTTCTCGACTATACTTGCAATCTCTGGTTGTGTTTAATGTTATAATTGTTTTAATAATAAATAGCCATAAAATTGTTTGAATAACATATGGCTTATGAATTGGAGATACCTTGACTGTATTTGTGGCCAATAAACCGATTGTCGCTAATTGTGTTGTAGCCGTACGAGTGGTCAGTTTTGCTGGTAATACGTGATTTGCGTTGATCATGTTAGATTTCAAATGTTCCACCTTTATTATTCTAAAATATTTATTAGATTATGATGATGATTATTATGTCTTAATGTATATAGATTTTATATTTTTAATAATACTTTCAAGACTTGTCTATAAATAATTATACAAATGTAATACACTTTTTGATGGTTTTTTATTAAATAAATTAGTTTTAAACGTATATTGAATTAATTGAATAAAATTATTTAATAAATTAAATGTAATAGCACAATGTGATCCATCATTATCATAATTGACTTCATAAACATTTTAGGCACATACAGTACATTACATAATTAATATATAATAATTACTACATAATTAATATCTATTAATAATTTTGATAATATACATTCATATACTGTATATAATATTACCCAACTTTTAGTTTTATTAACTTGTAACATTTATTAACTTGTATAAATAATTAAATATAATTAAATATACTTAAGTGACATTGATACTATTTAACCTTGTAAAATAATTAATTTATTAAATATTACTATATTTAATTATCAAACTAAAAAGTTAAAAATATTACTTTTAAAAATATGATTTACATTTTAGTTAAACAGTAGTGTATTTGTCAGATATTTAAATATTAATATATTTATTTATGTAAAATAATTATAAAATATTAAATTAGAATAAACTTAATATGTGAATAAACCATATATGTGAATGTTTTCTTTTAAATAGTGACCATAGGTATTATATAAAAATTGTTACAGCTGTATTATATATTTGGTTACAATAATTCCTGTATCAATAAATGTATAGTTATAATATCAATTATAATAATGATTAAACATAAATAATGTAAGAATAAATAAATAATTTTATTATAATCACAATTTATACAATTAGTATACAAATTACTTTATAAATTAAAATTAAAATTATAATATGTAGTAATTTTAAAATAAATAATATAATACCATCATGTTAATACTCATTTATTTATCTTAATAAATAATTATATTTTAAAATACAATAAAATCTTAATATTAAATTTTGGCTCAAATAAACATTATGCTAAATATTTCCGTTTTGCCCATTTATATAACATTAGTTTGTGATTAATACAAATATAAATTATTATTAATAGCCGTGGGGTATAATTGCTAAAATTTATTATAAATTTTAATTATTATAGTGTTATTAAAGAGATCAATAAACTATTAAATTAATCTTGTTGAAAATTACCTCTCTCTCTCTCTCTCTCT